>JAWPHD010004672.1:0-181562 GCA_037043455.1 Cyrtodaria siliqua
CTAAAATGATCATTTGTTATCCATTTCACACTAAAATGATAATAAAAAAAAAACATTATGATATGAAATACATTAGGCCAGAAAAAAAAATACCTGTGTTTCTGGTTACTCTGCTGAAAAAATTAGGGTAGGTAGGTCGGTACATTTTTTCTTTTCTTTTTTTTTTTATTTTTTATTTTTTTGCCTATGTGATTTGGACGATGTTAAAGGTATCTTTAACTTTGTCAAGTAGTTAGTTGTAGTGATTTTGCAAGGAGAGAAGGTAAACAACCTCATGATATCTTCTTAACTTGTTTGTTTTGAATAAAATAAATTGAAAACACATATTTTCTGCCATTACGAGTTTACATACGATTGAATTTTGTAATTTTCCTGAGGCTGGGTGGTATTGGAAGAACAAATCTGCTGGCAGCATGTTATGATTAATGTTTTTCACAACTTCTGCTCTGTCCCATGACTGCATTTTCCAATACGAATAACCAAAACGGGTTTTAGCGCATGTTTCGTATTCAATCTTTCCGTACATAACCGTTTCGTACCAAGCTTTTTCGTACTATTTTTTTTTAAAAATATTTTGTATAAAAAAACTGTAGGGTCGGCGCCAAACAATAGGGACGGTCGGGTAACCAGAAACACAGGTATTTTTTGTGTGATTTCTATAGCAAATAATTTAAATGGATTACTTGTTTTCTAATTGACGATCATTAACGGATAGTGGAATAGTACTATACCTGGTATGAAGGTAATCTATACAATTAGCATATGGGCTAAAATCACACCATGTTACATATAATTATTAACGCTTATTATTTATAACTATACCGCTATTCCAAAATAATACTTTGATCTCTTTTCTGGTTTGCAAGATAAATATATTTTGCTAAACTTTTTAATAGACTAATTTGTTTCGTGCCGACCAGAGATTTAAACTTATGCATATTTTGTCCGCTGCAATAATATCTTGGTATGCACATGTTTCTTAGTTCTCTTTAATAAGGACATGCTAGAAGAAAGTGATATTCATTTTCAATGACATTCATATTACAAAAAGTACACAACCTATTCTCTCTAGGGACATTCCTATACCTTCCTTCCTCGATAGCTAAATTGTGTGCAGAACATCTAAATCTAGTTAACAACAATCTATGTTTATTAATTGTTACACTATCAACATATTTTTCAAACGAGAAATCAATTTTAATGATATTGTATGTAGATAATTTTGGAGATTCTTGAAGTGTTGAATACCAATTTTGCAAATATTGATCATATAGGCGTTCAACAACGCGTGTTATTTGTATATTAGTAACATCCGGGTTATTCCAAAGATTGTTAAAACCTATATTACATAAGATAGTCTTTACTTGATAAGCCCAACAGTTAACATCGTTGATGTTATTTTGTACTTGGTCCTGTAACACTTTATACATGAGTGAATTTGGGGATTTAATTGTTTTAAACCAGTATTTTATAATTCGTTCTTTACGTAAGATGTCTAATGTTACTCTACCGAGTTCACCGTATACAGTTGCATTTGTGGTTTGTGATCTTACGTTGATGATTTGTTTTAAAAATTTAATATGTACTCTTTCTATATCTGGTGCCTTATGAAAGCCCCATACTTCTGAACCATAATTTAAAATTGGAAGAATCATTGAATCAAACAACTTTAACTTTTCGCTTATATTTAATGGGATTACATCAAAAAGTGAATTTAGCGAAAATAAAGCTTTCATTGCTTGTTCACTCAAAGACTTTTGTGCTTGAAACATCTTCCCATTTGATGAGAATGTTACACCTAGATATGTGAATGTTTTAGTATTGTTTAATTCAACGTTATTGTAGTAAAAACGTGTATTTTCCATCCTAGTTCCCTGTTTAAAGACCATTGCAACGGTTTTACTAGTATTGACAGAAATATTCCACTTGAAACAATAAGTTTTAAGTTTATTAAGTAAAAATTGTAACCCATCTGCTGAATATGAAAATAAAATTGTGTCGTCTGCAAACATTAACAAAAAGATTTGCAGCTCATTTAGCGTTATCATGTCTACTGTATCATCATAAAGAGACTCTGATAAGTCGTTGATAAATAAAATAAACAATAAAGGAGACAATGGCTCGTGGTAAACAGTGGGAATTGGGCACATGTACACATTGATCGCATAATTGTAGGGTAAGAGTTATATAAATATCACCATTCCATGTTCTGTCCATAGACATCAATCTAAATGGTATCTTTGTCTATGTTCTGTCCAAGTTCTTCTCCACAATACTCTATTTTTATCATAAGTAATAAATCGGGCTACAGGTATTGCTAATTCAAAGCATGTGTTACCTTTTTTCAGGCATGTTAATACGACCTCACATATTTACCCCAATATTTTTTTATTTTTAATTATTTATATAAAAAGACTGATCCAATAAAATTATGTTCCGGTTTCTGACCAACCCCATTTTTAAGGGCTGACCTCAATTCATTTTTAGCTCTACTGATCAGAGATCAGCAGAGCTTATGCCGTGGTGCGGCGTCTGTCGTCCGTCCGTCTGGCCGTCTGTCCGTAAACTTTTATTTGTAGCGACAACTCCTCTGAAACTACTGGATGGATATTCATGAAACTTTACAGAAATGTTGCCGATCACGTCTAGTTGATCCTAGCAAAAATTCATGTTGATGTGAAATCCAAGATGGCCACCAAAGCTAAAAATAGAGTTTTAAAATACAAGTTTGTAGCGACTACTTCTTGAAAACTATAAGTGATATTTATATGGGACTTTTTCTAAAATGATCAGCATGACATGATGTTTATCCTTGTCAAAAATCGTTTTGATTCAACGTTAAACATGGCTGCCAGCGGCCATCTTTGTTTACATAGAGTTATATAGTAAAAACTTGTAGCGACTACTCCTCTGAAACTACTTGGCGGATTGTCATGAAACTTTACAGGAATGTTGTTCTTGATGTCTTATTGATCCTAGAAACATTTCAGGTCGGCCGGAAATTCAAGATGGCCGTCACGGCTAAAAATAGATTTATAAAAAATAAGTTTGTAGCGACTACTTCTTGAAAACTAAGTGATATTGATATCAGACTTTTTCTAAAATGATCAGCATGACATGATGTTGATCCTTGTGGAAAATTATTTTGATGCAACTTTAAACATGGCTGCCAGTGGCCATCTTTGGTTACATAGAGTTATATAGTAAAAACTTGTAGCGACTACTCCTCTGAAACTACTTGACGGATGTTCATGAAACTTCACAGGAATGTTGCTCTTGATGTCTAGTTGATCCTAGAAAAATTTCAGGTCGGCCGGAAATTCAAGATGGCCGCCACAGCTAAAAATAGATTTAAAATAAATAAGTTTGTAGCGACTACTTCTTCAAAACAATAAGAGATATTGATATGGGACTTTTTCTAAAATGATCAGTATGACATGATGTTGGTCCTTGTCGAAAATCGTTTTGATTTGACGTTAAACATGGCTGCCAGCGGCCATAAAAATAGATTTTCAAAAAAACAAGTCTGTAGCGACTACTTCCTGAAATCAAAATCAATCAGTAGAGCTTCAAGGTCATTCTTATTAGTAGCCTCTTTTTTGGTGTATATGTTTATAAATGAGAGCTCTATAAAGTTATATTGGCTTATTATGCTTTGTTCCATACAGCACTGAATTCACCACCACTGTCTGATGGTGAAATACAAATGGTAATAAAACTCTTTAATGCCATATAAGCTGGCTAAAAGTGGCTAAGTACTGCGAAATACCATAAATGCCATAAAACCCTTACTGGCCACTCAATCTAGAATATGCAGGGTCATAACACTAACTGACTGAGTTACAGAAAGGTGATAACAGGATATGGCTAGGATCATAAAACCCTTCTTTCACTTGTTACGGAATACACAGTGTCATAAAATGACTTTGTTCTGGCTGTTTCAAACAATTTGGCCTAGAGGTTCATGTACTATAATTATTTTAAAAAAAATAGAAGATTTATAAGACATTAGTGAAATTAGCAAGCAATAATCTGATCAGATCAGATAAGCATTTATTGGAAAAAAATATAGATTTAATAATTTTAATCAGCTTGAAAAAAAGAAAAGAAAAGAGTACACTCTCAGAAACTGAAACATCCGAGTCGCTGATTGTATCTGGGCATCTGTGTGACGTCATCGTCGAAGTTGGACTTCGGGTAAACTCGTAATATTTCGGATTTTATCCCGTTGATTTCCGTAAAAGTGTGCCGTGTGATATATGGAAACGTAATAATAACGTGTTTCGGCTGTGATTTTAATCGTGAGAAATATACCAATAGTTTTTATACAATAGATTTATCAAATAAATATAAGTTATAAGGGTATTAAAGGGCTCCTTTAACGTTGGCTATACATGTAACTCTCATTTCTTGATATTTCTTCAGAAAACTTTCAATATATACTAATCATGGCAATATCGACACGACCATACTAAAATATAAAGATCAAGGTCACACTGAATGTCATTATATGGGTTAAATACTTCTTTATTTTTCACGAAAAACTTAACGGTTATAACTTTCTCATTTCTTGATATTTCTTCATCAAACTTTCAATATATGCTCATAATGACAACATCGACATGACCATACTAAAATATAAAAGTCAAGGTCACACTGAAGGTCATTATATGGGTTAAATACTAATTTTTTTCTTCACGAAAACTTAGGCCAGTTTGGCAAGGTCATTTATCTGGGTCCAAAAAACCTTTATATACTGACCAAGTGCTGACAGGCAACACACGTGTTCTGTGTATTTTTCCCCAGAAGAACAGTTATAGATAAGTGTCACAGATGATATAGATTATCGTTCGGGAGGGCGGTCGGTCTTTTCGGAATCTTGTCCGCGCTATTTCTCCATAACCACTTAATGGAAGTTCGCAAACTTGATAAGAATCATCAGTGTGAAGTGGAGAAGTTCATAACTTGGTAAACGCGACACGTTCCGGTTCAATGATTTTTAGGCAATTATGGCCTTTGATTATATTCACATAAAAATCTTGTCAAAGCTATTTCTCCATTAACTCCATGATGGACTTTCATGAAACTATGAGAAGTATCAGACAGCATGAAGTGGAGATGTGAATAGCATTGACTAGTTCGGGTTCAGTTATTTTTGACACACTACATGTATTTCTGCATAACCCCCTGCTAGATTTTCAAGAAACATGAGAAGCATAAGTATGAAGTGGAGATGTGCATACATGTAACATCATTTTGTTACGGTTCAATGATTTTGACGAGTTATGGCCCTTTGAATATTTTACACAAAAATCATGTCCGCACTATGTCTACAGTCTCCATAACCCTTTAATGGATTTCACCAAACTTTGTGAGAAGTGTCTGTATGAAATGGAGATACGCATAACATTCCTCTTGCTCCGGCTCGATGATTTATGGCAGAGTTATGTCCCTTTGAATACTTTCACACATCTTTTTTGCGCTATTTCTCCATAACCCCTTGATGGATTTTCACAAAAGTAAGTGAAAAGCATCAGTATGAATTGGAGATGCGCATCTGTGTCGGTTTGATAATTTCTGACTGAGCTATGGCCGTTTAAATATTTTCAAGCAAAAATCTTGCATGCGCTATTTCTCTATAACCATCTGATGAGGTTTAACAAACTGTGTGAAAAGCATCTGCATCATATGGAGATACCATATCATAGTAGGGGTTTTTTTCAGTGGTTTTTGATGTGTGTTCTGGCCCCTGGAATATTTTCTCAGAAAAAATATTTTGTATGCTATTTCCTAAACGGATTTTTACCAAACTTTGTGAGAAGCATCAGTATGAAGTGAAAATGTCAATATACATGTACATGTAGTCGTGGGGTATGCGTTTGCAGGGGTATTAATAACTTTCAGTGATAGTTTTAGTTTGAATTTTTTTTAATCTTAATGTTTATTAATTTTGCCTAGTTTTGTACTCTTTTTGTGATGTCTGGGCGATCTCTGTAGTGTAAGGAAACACGCTTTTCTTTCGAGAAAAGAGATCCAGGCTCAAGTCTTGGCAGGGACCTGACACACTGAGTTGTACATACAATATTTATTTTTTTCACATCAATAATGTATGTTGTTTAAGCCCAGCATGAACTTAAAAATATGTACATTTGATAATCATTCATCATATTATTACCGTATGTAAATTGTAATTACTCGTACATATTCAGAGTACCGGTACGTTTTTATATAATTGTGCATTGAAACATTATGTATAGTCAAAAGTCAACTATAGCGAATTGTGGGTTTTAGTTGTTTTCGGTTCGCCGTCCAGCTCCTCAAGTCTTGTCTTAATATAAAAACGGTTTCTTTGTTATAGCAAAGCACTTAAATTGCATGTTTAAGTAAAACATTTCACATTTATTTCCATTTTCCATTTTGTTCTCTGCTACACCAAATGGAACTCACTATTAAATTTACACAAACAAACCACACATGATGCTGTAATTCCAATGCAATGAATTAAAACAAATATATTCTACAATTTTCATTCTTACTGCCGCTGTTCGTCATAGTATAGAGCATATACTATGACTTTTCTTGTTATAATTAGTTACATATACGTGATCATACTGAAATTATACACATATTGCCTATTAAAGCTGCCTGTAAGATGATAAAGCCTTGCGGGGATTTCTTTATTTGCACTTTCGATTGCACTGACAATATGGTAAGAGTGAGGTATAGTGCTATCTAGCTGTGAGAATCGCAGCTCTGATTTAAACCCCCAGTGGCCTACATTGCCACTGACCGTTCCAAGGCGGTAGCCCTATTGTCAACCCTTTTGTGTTTGTGTTGTCTTTTGCATTTAATATTGCCTTTGCCTTCTTGTTTGTCTGTTTGCGTGTTTGTTTCTGTGTTTTGTGGTTGACTGTCCTCCTAGAATGCTACTTTCCCTGTCCAATCTTTTTGTATTTCTTATGGTGTGTACCTATAACATAAGAGCTACGATGCCACCCTTTATAGATTGTTTTAGGTATCAGGGTCTACCGCATCAAGAGAGGTTTCTGAAGAAATCAAGCAGTGCCTGTATAAACAACTGCCGTATTTCAATAGATTAAACCTTAAATACCACGCGGGCATGCATAAAACTCACCAAAGAGAAGAAAATCTCGTCGATCTCAGGCATTTTCATGTTTTTAACAGACATTTTCTGGAATGTTTACATTTCGACATATCTCGCACTGACACGTATTCCGTATTTGGAAATTTAAACACAGCTGACACAAATCGACAACGTTAACAGAAAAGCGTCAGGTGTTTGAGTAGGGCAGGGTTAAGTTTCCAAATAGGGAACTAGACGTCACACAACAACGAGATGATTTGGAACGTAAACAATGAAAATGTTGAATCTGTTGACAGTAGTCTTCAAGCACTGACAATATCGGCATGTCTTTCCTCTCTTTGATAAGTCTTCAGCATGCAGTTTGTTGTATTGAACTACGGTGGTTGTTTGTGCAGGTATTGCATTATGACTTCAGAAACCTCGCCGGAAGAGTGCGAACGGGGTCAGTTCACGGTCCTGAATGAAACTAAATAGCGAAGAATCATGGCTCTATGGTACATGTAGGTACATACCACCATAAGAGCCATGATTCTCACGTCTAAGTGCAATCTAGAACCTGGTTTAAATCTCCAGAAGCCTTTTTGCCACTGACAGCTACAAGGCGGTAACCCCTTTATGTTTGTCACTTCGCATACTTTGTTTTTTCCTTGGAATTATTGTTTGTTTTGTATGCATGTTTTGGTTGATAGTCTTTAGTTAATGCTACATTTTCATTTCGACTTTTATCCCTACTTTTGATATCAAAGCTTTGGCTAGATATTATACAACTATCTACTGCTGTTGAGGTCAGTGGTTAAAACTATTCATCCAAGGGAGTGACCATTGACCCGAAGAAGTAAACTATTGACCGAGACGAAGTTGAGGTCAATAGTTTACTGCTGAGGGTCAATAGTCATTCCCGAGGATGAATAGTTTGTAATTATGGAGAGAACTGTAACTAATGTTGTAATAACTTGTAGTTCAATCCATTTGCATATGTTTCTATGAATATTGTGATGTTGATTTGATGTATTGTAACATATCTGCAATAAAATATTATTAAACTAAAATAGTTTTTAACTATTTACTGAAACAGAAGTAGAAGTGAATTGAATTGAATTTAATTGGGGGTTTTACGGCGCACCAATACAAGAAAGGTTATATAGCGCCAAACAGGGATGAACATGCCAGGTTCTTCCTTCATTTACATCTAGATAAAAATATGGAGAATGGGCCTAGAACCTTTTAACCTGCAGAACTGCATGCAGAGTTGCTGCAAATTCTATTGAAGACACTCCATTTATGATGGAGCCACGTTTCTACATTTGCATATGCGGTGTCGTGAAGAATACCTTGATAAGCATGATAAAAAGATGACAAAATGAGAAACAGAAGTAGATAGTTGTTTTTATTATATTCAATCGAATAAACTCCATTAGTTTGCTTACTTGTTTACATGCATGACGTCACGTCATGGGAAAGGTTAACATCATGTTCAGACTGTTGACCGGAAAACCAGATTGAACCGGATAGGAAACGTTCTAAAGTCAATAGTTCATACTAATGACCTACGCTTTTAGCCAATGAAAACTACGTATTCAAAATGATATATAATAATAATTATATTATATATATATCGTAAGTAAGTAAGTAGTAAGTAAGGAAATCGTTTATTAAAGTGACATGTGCACAAACAAGTGCATATATATAAAAAGAAAGAGCACTCTGTATCTTTATTGAACTAATTAGAACTAATGATAGTAGTAAGAATGAATGGGAATCACAAGTAATATCAGTAATAAGAAATATATATATATACATTTCGTCCAAAATGATACACAATCTGAATTAAAATATACTAGGTGGATGTTCACTGCTGAAATTGATAATAAGAAACTCTTTTACTTAACGGTATGCGTCAAAAGAAACACACGCCTACCATCTCTTGAAGGATTGGCCTATAATCGATCCCAGCAGTTAAAGGATCTGTATATATACATTTAGTTTATTGAATATTAAATACTCGTGTTTACTCCACAGTTCAAACATTCTTAAAGGGAGTGGACATGCTGGAGTTGATCGGGAACATCACATTTATCTGTCATACAAAACAGTGTCAGTTGAATAAACAAGAGGTCAATGACCTTGAATTTCCGGCCGACCTGAACTTTTGCTAGGATCAATTAGACATCAAGAGCAACATTCCTGTGAAGTTTCATGAAAATCCGTCAAGTAGTTTCAGAGGAGTAGTCGCTACAAGTTTTCATTATATAACTCTATTTAACAAAGATGGCCACTGACAGCCATGTTTAACATTGAATCAAAATAATGTTCGACTCGGATAACCATCATGTCATGCTGATCATTTTAGAAAAAGTCCCATATCAATATCTCTTATAGTTTTCAAGAAGTAGTCGCTACAAACTTATTTTTTAAAAATCTATTTTTAACTGTGGCGGCCATCTTGAATTTCCGGCCGACCTGAAATTTTTCTAGGATCAACTAGACATCAAGAGCAACATTCCTGTGAAGTTTCATGAACATCCGTCAAGTAGTTTCAGAGGAGTAGTCGCTACAAGTTTTTACTATATAACTCTATGTAACCAAAGATGGCCACTGGCAGCCATGTTTAACGTCGAATCAAAATAATTTTCCACAAGGATCTACATCATGTCATGCTGATCATTTTAGAAAAAGTCCCATATCAATATCACTTATAGTTTTCAAGAAGTAGTCGCTACAAACTTATTTTTTAAAAATCTATTTTTAGCTGTGACGGCCATCTTGAATTTCCGGCCGACCTGAAATTTTTCTAGGATCAATAAGACACCAAGAGCAACATTCCTGTAACGTTTCATGACAATCTGCCAAGTAGTTTCAGAGGAGTAGTCGCTATAAGTTTTTACTATATAACTCTATGTAAACAAAGATGGACGCTGGCAGCCATGTTTAACGTTGAATCAAAACGATTTTCGACAAGGATCAACAACATGTCATGCTGATCATTTTAGAAAAAGTCCCATATCAATATCACTTATAGTTTTCAAGAAGTAGTCGCTACAAACTTGTATTTTGAAAATCTATTTTTAGCCATGGCGGCCATCTTGAATTTCCGGCCGACCTGAAATTTTGCGAGAATCAATTAGACATCAAGAGCAACATTTTTGTGAAGTTTCATGAAAATCCGTCAAGTAGTTTCAGAGGAGTAGTCGCTACAAGTTTTCATTATATAACTCTATGTAAACAAAGATGGCCGCTGGCAGCCACGTTTAAGGTCGAATCAAAACGATTTTTGATAAGGACCAACATCATGTCATGCTGATCATTTTAGAAAAAGTCCCATATCAATATCGCTTATAGTTTTCAAGAAGTAGTCGCTACAAACTTGCATGAAAATTTATTTTTAGCCATGGCGGCCATCTTGAATTTCCGACCGACCTGAAATTTTGCTAGGATCAATTAGACATCAAGAGCAACATTTCTGTGAAGTTTCATGAAAATCCGTCAAGTAGTTTCAGAGGAGTAGTCGCTACAAGTTTTCATTATATAACTCTATGTAAACAAAGATGGCCACTGGCAGCCATGTTTAATGTCGAATCAAAATAATGTTCGACTCGGATAACCATCATGTCATGCTGATTATTTTAGAAAAAGTCCCATATCAATATCACTTATAGTTTTCAAGAAGTAGTCGCTACAAACTTGTATTTTGAAAATCTATTTTTAGCCATGGCGGCCATCTTGAATTTCCGGCCGACCTGAAATTTTGCTAGGATCAATTAGACATCAAGAGCAACATTTTTGTGAAGTTTCATGAAAATCCGTCAAGTAGTTTCAGAGGAGTAGTCGCTACAAGTTTTCATTATATAACTCTATGTAAACAAAGATGGCCACTGGCAGCCATGTTTAATGTCGAATCAAAATAATGTTCGACTCGGATAACCATCATGTCATGCTGATCATTTTAGAAAAAGTCCCATATCAATATCACTTATAGTTTTCAAGAAGTAGTCGCTACAAACTTATTTTTTAAAAATCTATTTTTAACTGTGGCAGCCATCTTGAATTTCTGGCCGATCTGAAATTTTGCTAGGATCAATTAGACATTAAGAGCAACATTCCTGTAAAGTTTCATGAAAATCCGCCAAGTAGTTTTAGAGGAGTAGTCGCTACAAGTTTTTACTATATGACTCTATGTAAACAAAGATGGCCGCTGGCAGCCACGTTTAACGTCGAATCAAAACAATTTTTGATAAGGACCAACATCATGTCATGCTGATCATTTTAGAAAAAGTCCCATATCAATATCACTTATAGTTTTCAAGAAGTAGTCGCTACAAACTTGTATTTTGAAAATTTATTTTTAGCCGTGGCGGCCATCTTGAATTTCCGGCCGACCTGAAATTTTGCTAGGATCAATTACACATCAAGAGCAACATTCCTGTGAAGTTTCATGAAAATCCGTCAAGTAGTTTCAGAGGAGTAGTCGCTACAAGTTTTCATTATATAACTCTATGTAAACAAAGATGGCCGCTGGCAGCCATGTTTATCGTCAAATCAAAACGATTTTCGACAAGGACCAACATCATGTCATGCTGATCATTTTAGAAAAAGTCCCATATCAATATCACTTATAGTTTTCAAGAAGTAGTCGCTACAAACTTGTATTTAAAAAATCTATTTTTAGCTTTGGCGGCCATCTTGGATTTCACATCAACATGAGTTTTTGCTAGGATCAACTAGACTTCATGGGCAACATTTTTGTAAAGTTTTATGAATATCCATCCGGTAGTTTCAGAGGAGTAGTCGCTACAAATAAAAGTTAACGGACAGACGGACAGACGGACGGACGACGGACGCCGCACCACGGCATAAGCTCTGCTGATCTCTGATCAGTAGAGCTAAAAACTATTCGCTAAGTAAATGCATAATAATGCATAACTCTATGAGGTAATATAAACGAATGCCCAAATGTGTGAATAGCACTAACATTGCAAAGACAAAAATGTACCCGTTATATATTATGTAAGACCCAATACCCATATATATGAGAGAGAGTGAGAGACAGAGACAGAGACACACAGAGAGAGACAGACAGAAATTGGCGAGGAAATGGGATGTTGATACAAAACCTTGTTATGTGGTGCAAAATTTAAACCTAGTTTTGTGACATATATAATATATAGAGGATCTTAAACTCGTTCCCATTTCATATAAGATTTATGAAACGAGTTATGAATTATTTTAATTTTAACGAGCCTTTTGGTGAGTTAAAATTGAAAATAATTCATAACGAGTTTCATAAATCTTATATGGAATGGGAACGAGTTTAAGATCCTTTTTATCACATAACATTGCAATCAAATTAGTAAAAAATAATTCAGATGTACATAGAACCGCCACGACGTCAGACACACTTTAGCGCCAAAACGTCATAAAATAAGTGACGTTGTAACGTCGTATCTCACACATAACGTTGCGTATAAAAGAGTTTGTGTTTGACCTCTTTACAAAGCAGTTTACGCCAACATTTTAACAAACCAACAACAATGTTTTGTATAGCGTGCATTATTTTTATAAGCTGTCACAAATAATAAGTTTATGACTCAGATCTGGGTGAATTTATAATAAATAAAATAGTTTCAGTTAATAAACTTGCGTTTAACTCAAGTTACAGGTTTAACTCAACCAATCAAAATCGTTCCAGGTTGTATTACACGTGTGTCATACAATAGGATTATTACTAGAGTAACGTGTTCTGGAAGTTTGTACGAGAGGCGGAGCCTCGAGTGTGATCCTGATCTGGCATTTACCGACGAGAGGGGATACAAACTTCCAGAACACGTTACTATAGCAATGATTCTTTTATTATATACCGCTTACACATCATTAACATAGAAATATTTGCATTGCTATAGCATACACATTGTCTGATCTATTTGTTTTGTTTGTATGACGTTCTTGCGCATAGTGGCGTAAAACTTGCTTGAATCATTGGAAAAACCGCTGTTCTATTTTTAGTAAGATAGTGATACTAATTTTATTTTTAGTAGCATAGTGATAACCTGTAGTGTGATACAGTTGTTGTATTCCGTTGTAAGATAATGAAGGTACTTTGTATATATTATTGATAGGTATATAATAAAATAGACTATTAAATGGGTGTTCGACACTGCTAACAAGGGACGTTATGTGATAAATATATATAATACACCATATCTCCATCACCCAAGTATACTTATGTTTACTTCAAAATGCCTCATATCCGCGAACCGAGTGTAACCAGAAAGTGTCAAACAAATGTTTTTCCATGAGGATCTTCGACGCCAAAATATCGCATGTCTCATTTTAATATTTAAAACATGTGCGCCGTAGCTAATGTTTTCCATTTTGATAATATGGTTGGGAACAATTTGCTAAAAGTAGAACTTTCCGCGGTCATAGTATTGTTTTATTTGGGTACTATAAGTAGATTATCCTGAATGTTTGTTTGTTTATTTGCTTGTTTGTTTGACTGGTGTTTTACATCATTTTCACCACATATAAGGTTATATATAACAGTCGATTTGTTTGTGTTGGAGCAGACCACCTACTTTTCCTGGGTAGAACCAGTACTGTGCACCCCTCGCCATCCGTAAGAATCGACACTTTCTCACTTGCAATTTGAGCTCCCAGTGGGAATTGAACCTTCAACGGTGAGAGGCGAGAAGATTTCCAAAGCAATGTCATTTAACCCCTCCTGAATGTTCAGGTATATATAAATTCAATTATTAAACCTTATTTAAGGAAATGTCTACATTTTTTTATGGATAATAATCATTAAATTTCATTTTTGTTACAATTATGTTCAAACTAATGTATTAATCCATAAAAGAAATGAAACATACTTTTTTATTTATTTAAAACTACACTTATACTTTCAAAAGCTTGCGTAGAAATCTAAAAAAAAAAAAAAAGTCAGGCCCAAACATTCTACCTCATCCTTAAATCTTCAGTTTTATAAAATCACTGTTTTGGAAATGGAGTCGAAAAATGTTTCTTGTGCTACGTACACGCCAAAAGATTTTTAGCGTAAAAGGTACAGTTTCTTCATTCCAAAAATCGAATTATATATGTTCAATATTTGGAAGGTGTAACTTTAAATTGTCATTGACGTTTCCTGATATATGATGTATATGGAAATAAATATATAGTCATCTATATTTCCGTGACATACTGGACGAGAGGAACAGAACAATAAAATTATAGTACAAGAAAAAAAATATTTCAACCAGAAAAGTTTGCTCGATTCATTTTACACGATATGGGATTATATAAACATATCTTAGGCGTTTATAACACTCCACTATCTTAAGATGGTGTTCCGGTGGTTACAAACATGTCTGAAGTAACCTTTTTTTCTTCAAAATCATAATTAACTCTGAAGTGATTATATACATTCAAGAGATCCACTTCTTGATTATATAGCCATCTATTCTGTGTGTTATATTGAATATGGCTGGCTTTTTTAAGAAAACAAAACTAGAAAACTAGAAATGAGTAAATGGTGGTATGTGGTAAAAAGACGGACGATAGACACATCTCTCACGTTTCCTAGATATTATCACTATCATGAAATATCGTAGTAGCACAAATCACATAACACGTTGAAAAAAAATGGAATAACTATATATACGACGCATTGCATGGCTGTTCATATAACGCGTCGAAAGTCACGATGCATTAAATGACCTAACGTGGTATATGACAAAGCAGTGTTACGACGCAAAGATCTCCCCTCGAATTACTCTCAACGAGAGCTCTATGCGTAAGCAATTTAAAATTGGATCTCTATGCGTAAAGGATGTATATACCTTTTCTTGAGTATCGCTTAAAGTGACACATGATACTCCATATTACTTTACTTCATTTAGTTGACATAAGTTAAAGGTGAGGTACTGTAATCAGACTTTGTCGGTCGCAATTCCGTCCGCCCATCTGTTCGTAATCAATCCGTCTGTATGTCGACATCTAGCTTGTTTACAAAATAAAACTTAATACGTTAATTGTTATACGCTAGTTTGAAACATCTGTCTCCGTCCGTCCGTCCGCCTGTAAACAACAAGCTAGTTTGAAACATCTGTCTCCGTCCGTCCGTCCGCCTGTAAACAACAATTTGAACTCAACATGAAAACGCATGCTGCACACGGGACAAGGATGATCCGATTATTCATATTGTTTTGAGATCACTAAGGCATAGATCACAGTCATGTTGACAGACATTTAAAATCAACTCAATTATATCTTTCTACCAAGGATCCAAAGACTGGTCAAGGAACAAGAATGACCACTCTTGTTTTTGACCACTTGTCTAACGAGGTGTTACATGCATATATCATGAAAAATATCTCGGCTTACGCCTCGATATATTTCATAATATATGCTTACGCCTCGATATATGTCATGATATATGTTTGTAATACCAAGTCAGATATCCCTTAACTGTTTTTTCACTAGTCACTAGCCACGCTCCCTTGTATGATATCTTGTATAATGGCACACTTTTTGAAAAGTGTGCCGTTATACGAAATATCAGTACACTTTCGTGTTCCTGTATTTAATAAATCATACGACTTTGGACAATATAAAGTACTTCAGTCATGCGATAAGTCAACGGTTAAGGTCACGGCGGTTACTAGAAAGACCGGAATACACCGAATCACCGGAATACACCGGAATACACCGGAATACACCGAAATACACCGAAATACATAAAATATTATTTATATAATTAATGGATAATAACTGATTATTTATGATTTAAATAGTAATATATCCACACAGAAGAGTGATTTATGTGTTTTGGGGGCTTATATACGCACACTAGTCATACATCTATAGCAATACTACATACTTATCTCCCTTGAAAGAAAACATCATAATGCACAAGTCATTGAAATAAATGAATTTATTCTTGTACAAACATTTATTGTTTTTATTATAGCTGATTGAGGCCGCTGATTGATACTGCATCATTATGATCAGAAATAAGCGTAAACAGTAAAATACATATTGTGTAGAATATACATGTATAGCATCAAAAATAATATTTTGTCAACAATTAATGTTCAATGTATTAAATAGCTTGTATTGTATAAATTATTAATTCATAGTCTTTATTATTCAGTAACAAATAATGTTTGTTTTAAAATTTAATACAATACAATTTTAACAAATTGGCATTATCCTCTTAATCCATTACTCCTGTCCCTGGTTGTCTTTGTGGCTCAGAGAAACAATTAACACCTCTTTGATATTATGAAACAATCAGTGGCTAAGACCCGGCCGCTAAGACCAGGTTGAACATGTATTTCTATTATAAATAAATTATGACAGGTTTCTTTTAAAGTTAAACAAAAACCGCATCTAATTTATAACAATCTAAAATAAAAATATGACGAGGTAACCAGACCGACAGGACTGCAACAAATCTACGACAAACAAAAATATGAAATTGAAACTATTGGGGTCTAATTTAACGGAACTTGTAATCGGCTCGGATGACGAACAAGCGTTCGTGAAGGCCATTACCACAGCATTCCCTGAATCGACTCATGTTCTATGCACGAGACACTTAAAAGGAAACGCTAGACACCACCTGACTGATGACGGTGTAAATGTGCAGGAACGAAAGGTCATCTTGAACAAAATATTTGGCGATGACGGCATTACACATGCAATGGATAGCATTTGCTTTGAAAACAAATGCGACCAACTCGAATCTTACTGTACAAATATATCCTTGAAATTTGTGCAGTACTTCCAAAAAAGACTGAAGGGACATTTAACAGTTAAGGTTAACGAGCCGACTAGATTACACATGATTGAACGCAACTGGACCAATAACAATTGCGATTCAGTCAATCATATCCTGAAGCAGACTGTAGAATGGTAGATTAAAGGTTTGACAGAATTTGTTCGATTAGTCAATGAGTTGTTCAATGGACAGTTCACAGACTTGCGTGGTGCCCTGATCGGGACCGGCGAATATCGCCTAGCGTCTACACACAAACAGTACCAGACCTCAAAGACTAACTGGTTATCAATGACCGACCAGCAACGGACGAATTTGTTCAACCTCTATCGCCGTTATTTGGCCAATGGTGCTACATACGCAACTTCAACTGACGGAAAATCGCACCAAGGACAGACGGTAAAAAATCAGGTCAAAAGAAACGTAATATAAACGTAAGGACATTGACGGTTCACGGAAAGTAACCAAAAATGAAGATTAACCATGTAGTTGTCACAGCCCTTTTATGTATCGTTGCAGTGCATACGCCGTGAAGCCCTGTTTGGCTGCCTCTGGCGAGGTGGTATTGCACTGTATTCAATATATTTGTGACTGCTAACTGTCCATATAATCAAGCACTGGAGATAACTTTATAATGTGTAAGTGTGCGCGCGTGTGTGTGTGTACGTGAGTGAATACTCATATAGGTCAAGCAGTTTGTGTATATTTTGTGTGTGTGTGTGGGTGTGCGTGCGTGCGTACGTACGTGCGTGTCAGTATCAGTGTCAGTATCAATGTGTGCGCACGTGTGTACGTTTGCGTTCGTACGCGTGAGTGTGTGCGTGTCACTGTCACTTTTCATCAAACTTATGTTATATTTGTAATATAAATAAGTTGTCTTTATCTTATCTCAAAAACACTGGAACATTAACTTATATTTTGTTCGTTTTGAAAATTCCAACATGTGTTTTTTTAACATTATATTTCAGTTTGTATATATATATTTGTATATAGCTTACTGTAGTACGATATATGACGCAAACAGCACATCGTCAACAAACTGGAACGCACTGTATATTTCAAATTAACGTTTCGGGTCTATATACGAAGTTTTTTAAATGTATTATACTGTATAACAATACTATTACACCGGTTTATACACTTTCAAATTTTACATTTTATTCATGTTGCTGTATAGCCTATTGTTGAATATGTCAACTCGGTGTCATTTTACATATATCTATAATCTAAGAATTTATATACTTACTTGCAATTTCTAAAAATGTATACAACTTACTTGCACTTTACAGATGCAATGGTTTTTATCAATAAACATTCGTATGTTACTCTTTAATAATAACCTGTTATTCAAACATATTCTCATTATTTCCTCCGAACGTCCATCTTATACATGTGTTTAAATGTGTGTTAGTGATATCTGTACTTTAAAAAGCATGCTTAATCTTTTGACTTAAGTCAATTATTTGCTTTACAAATTGTTAAACAACAACATTATGATAGACATGTGCTTGTAATAAATGTATTATTAAAATATTTAAATACTTATTTGTATTTTTATGCCAGTCTATGCAAGCATAAATAAGAAACTTGTGCATTATGATGTTTTCCTTCAAGGGAGATAAGTATGTAGTTTTGCTATATGGGTGTATATAGTGGTGACTAGTGTGCGTATACAAGCCCCCAAACACGTAAATCACTCTTCTGTGTGGATATATTACTATTTAAATCATAAATAATCATTTATTATCCATTAATTACATAGATAATGCCTTTATTATATGTATTCCGGTGTATTCCGGTGATTCGGTGTATTCCGGTCTTTCTAGTAACCCCGGTCACGGAGACTCGACATATACCAACGGCTTCTACGCTATAACTCGGGCACCTTTCAACCTAGGTTTTTTCACATTCATAGACAGATTGCCCGTGAGGTTAAGATGATTTCTTTTGTTTTTGATGTAACTAGCTGTACATCATTAGGTCAAATGTCAACTTCGGCAGAGAAAACGGCTTCCGCGCTATAATTCGACAACCTTTCAATCTAGAATCACCAAATTTCATAGATAGAGTGCCGATGGGGCAAAGATGATCCCGGTTTATAATGTTTCAATTTAGTCGGATTACTTTCTGAAGGAGGAATTGCGTAAACAAGAGTTGTTGGATGAACGGACGCATGTGCGTACTGACAAGGTGATTCCTATATAACCCCAATTTCTTCAAAGCGGTTGTTTCAAATAGAACAAAATAAAAGAGTCATTAGTATAGGATTGCGCATAATAAATTTCAGTCGCTGACATATACTCGTATGATAGCAGAATGATAAAATTCATTTATTTATATGTACATTTTCCAGAAAATCACAAGAAATTGTTTGCGAAAGTATAAATATAAATAAATAAAACTAAATACTGTACTTTCCTTCCGAAATATAAAACCATTTATATTGTGGTTAATAGGAACTCTATGCATATCTCCAGTACATAACCTACGCTTAGAACTCCTTTGGTCAAGTTGAAACTCTATGCATATACGTATGATTCGCATAGAGCTCCCCGCGAATTGCGCTCCAAATTGGAGCTTGTAGCAACGCCAACTGTAAAAACGTCGTAAAATGTAAAATCTTTTGACGCTAAACGTAAAAAGGGTGGCTAAATATAAACGTCTTTAAATGTAAATAAGTGAGCGTCGTTAAATTTAATAAAAAAGGAGCTATATGTAAACACTTGTTTTTGTTGCTGAGTGTAAAAGGCCATATGTAAAAATGTGTGTAAAACAGTAATGCATGTATTGAAAGATGCATATATCACGGTAGGGAATCAAAGGCACCATAACGCTATTGTTATGCGTTAAAATTGTCACCGTGCATTTTCCGTTACGGTGTCCAGCGCAGAAATTGTCGTCAAAAGGTGAGTGTGAAATTGTGATGTTTTTTTATCAAGACGTTTTATGTCCAATTCCCCAAAATCGGGGAATGACATTCCGGACAAATATGTCCAACCTTTATTTTGAAAGCAAAATAACTGAAAAAATGCCAAAATCTAATCGTGTAGAGCGTTTGGACTTTGCAAGAGTTCATTGTTGATTTGCAAAATCAGAATTTTGTGACCATTCTTCAACGATCTGCAGGTCTACGCTAATATTTGACCTTTATACAACTGTGTAATGGACAGACGGATGCTCTGGTACAAAAAAATGAATATTATATGCCATATAAAGTGTTATAAACCCATTTTTTGAAAACGTCGTGGTGCCCAGGTCGAGATTATGGTGCCCAGGTTACGACATGGTGCCCAGTGCAAGTAACTTTAAAAGAAAAAAAACGGTCACATTTAATAAAATATGGACCTGGGCACCACGACGTTTCAAAAAAAAGGGTAATAGTATTTTATATGGCATATAATATTCATTTTTTTGTACCAGAGCATCCGTCTGTCCATTACACAGTTGTATGAAGGTCAAATATTAGCGTAGACCTGCAGATCGTTGAAGAATGGTCACAAAATTCTGATTTTGACAAATCAACCATGAACTCTTGCAAAGTCCAAACGCTCTACACGATTAGATTTTGGCATTTTTTTCAATTATTTTGCTTAGATTTTCAAAATACAAGTTTGTAGCGACTACTTCTTGAAAACTATAAGTGATATTGATATGGGACTTTTTCTAAAATGATCAGCATGACATGATGTTGGTCCTTGTCAAAAATCGTTTTGATTCGATGTTAAACATGGCTGTCAACGGCCATCTTTTTTTACATAGATAATGAAAACTTGTAGCGACTACTCCTCTGAAATTACTTCACGGATTTTCATGAAACTTCACAGGAATGTTGCTCTTGATGTTTAATTGATCCTAGCAAAATTTCAGGTCGGCCGGAAATTCAAGATGGCCGCCACGGCTAAAAATAATTTTTCAAAAAACAAGTTTGTAGCGACTACTTCCTGAAATAAAAATCAATCAGTAGAGCTTCAAGGTCATTGACCTCTTGTTTATATACTAAATACACTTGTTAGAAGTAGAAGCCTTTATGCAAATGTGTGTGCATTTAGATATGATAATTGATCAGATAGAACAAATGATTCAAAAAGCTTTATCTTATTTTGACGGACTACACTTACAAGTGGGATTTCTTTCACTAGGGTATGTTGAACCCAGTATAATTCGTCCTAGTACACTAACTGCACTCTTGAATGATCTAAGTGGGAAATTACCTGGATCTTTAAAATTACCATTTACTCCTAATAAACAGATTTGGAGCTATTACAAATATTCAACATGTACAACTATGTTTAAAGAAGACACGATGTATGTGATCATTTCTCTCCCATTAATTGATATCGGAAGTCAATTTGAAGTTTATAATATACATAATCTGCCATTAACTATTAAAAGCGAGGTGGTAGGCGCTCCCGGGGATACAAGTATGGTTGCGCGATATCAATTAGAAGCTACATCACTTGTGATAAATGTTGAAAGCACGAAATATGTTCTCTTAGGACCTGATGAATAAAAGAACTGTAACGATCCATAAGCTAACTTGTGTGCGGTAAAGAGCATATCCAATTAATTTAAGCAAATTATGTGTTATAAATTTATTTATGATGCGCGAATAAAGGGTTAAGAAATATTGTCACAAAGTAGTTACTCTCAATACTGTCTTACCTCTAGCTGAATAAGTCACAAAGTAGTTACTCTCGATACTGTCTTACCTCTAGCTGAATAAGTCACAAAGTAGTTACTCTCGATACTGTCTTTAAGTTAACTCTAGATGAATAAGTCACAAAGTAGTTACTATCGATACTGTTTTACCTCTAGCTGAATAAGTCACAAAGTAGTTACTCTCGATACTGTCTTAACTCTAGCTGAATAAGTCACAAAGTAGTTACTCTCGATACTGAATTAACTCTAGCTGAATATGTCACAAAGTAGTTACTCTCAATACTGTCTTACCCCTAGCTGAATAAGTCACAAAGTAGTTACTCTCGATACTGTCTTACCTCTAGCTGAATAAGTCACAAATTAGTTACTCTCGATACTGTCTTACCTCTAGCTGAATAAGTCACAAAGTAGTTACTCTCGATACTGTCTTACCTCTAGCTGAATAAGTCACAAAGTAGTTACTCTCTATACTGTCTTACCTCTAGCTGAATAAGTCACAAAGTAGTTACTCTCGATACTGTCTTACCTCTAGCTGAATAAGTCACAAAGTAGTTACTCTCGATACTGTCTTACCTCTAGCTGAATTAGTCACAAAGTAGTTACTCTCTATAGTTTCTTACCTCTAGGTGAATAAGTCACAAAGTAGTTACTCTCGATACTGTCCTTACCTCTAGCTGAATAAGTCACAAAGTAGTTACTCTCGATACTGTCTTACCTCTAGTTGAATAAGTCACAAAGTAGTTACTCTCTATACTGTCTTACCTCTTGCTGAATAAGTCACAAAGTAGTTACTCTCGATACTGTCTTACCTACCTGAATAAGTCACAAAGTAGTTACTCTCTATACTGTCTTACCTCTAGCTGAATAAGTCACAAAGTAGTTACTCTCTATACTGTCTTACCTCTAGCTGAATAAGTCACAAAGTAGTTACTCTCGATACTGTCTTACCTCTAGCTGAATAAGTCACAAAGTAGTTACTCTCAATACTGTCTTACCTCTAGCTGAATAAGTCACAAAGTAGTTACTCTCGATACTGTCTTACGTCTAGCTGAATAAGTCACAAAGTAGTTACTCTCGATACTGTCTTACCTCTAGCTGAATAAGTCACAAAGTAGTTACTCTCGATACTGTCTTACCTCTAGCTGAATAAGTCACAAAGTAGTTACTCTCGATACTGTCTTACCTCTAGCTGAATAAGTCACAAAGTAGTTACTCTCAATACTGTCTTACCTCTAGCTGAATAAGTCACACAGTAGTTACTCTCTATACTGTTTTACCTCTAGCTGAATAAGTCACAAAGTAGTTACTCTCGATACTGTCTTACCTCTAGCTGAATAAGTCACAAATTAGTTACTCTCTATACTGTCTTACCTCTAGCTGAATAAGTCACAAAGTAGTTACTCTCGATACTGTCTTACCTCTAGCTGAATAAGTCACAAAGTAGTTACTCTCAATACTGTCTTACCTCTAGCTGAATAAGTCACACAGTAGTTACTCTCTATACTGTTTTACCTCTAGCTTAATAAGTCACAAAATAGTTACTCTCGATACTGTCTTACCTCTAGCTGAATAAGTCACAAAGTAGTTACTCTCTATACTGTCTTACCTCTAGCTGAATAAGTCACAAAGTAGTTACTCTCGATACTGTCTTACCTACCTGAATAAGTCACAAAGTAGTTACTCTCTATACTGTCTTACCTCTAGCTGAATAAGTCACAAAGTAGTTACTCTCGATACTGTCTTACCTCTAGCTGAATAAGTCACAAAGTAGTTACTCTCTTTACTGTCTAACCTCTAGCTGAATAAGTCACAAAGTAGTTACTCTCTATACTGTCTTACCTCTAGCTGAATAAGTCACAAAGTAGTTACTCTCGATACTGTCTTACCTCTAGCTGAATAAGTCACAAAGTAGTTACTCTCGATACTGTCTTACCTCTAGTTGAATAAGTCACAAAGTAGTTACTCTCGATACTGTCTTACCTCTAGCTGAATAAGTCACAAAGTAGTTACTCTCTTTACTGTCTTACCTCTAGCTGAATAAGTCACAAAGTAGTTACTCTCTATACTGTCTTACCTCTAGCTGAATAAGTCACAAAGTAGTTACTCTCTATACTGTCTTACCTCTAGCTGAATAAGTCACAAAGTAGTTACTCTCGATACTGTCTTACCTCTAGCTGAATAAGTCACAAAGTAGTTACTCTCTATACTGTCTTACCTCTAGCTGAATAAGTCACAAAGTAGTTACTCTCGATACTGTCTTACCTCTAGCTGAATAAGTCACAAAGTAGTTACTCTCAATACTGTCTTACCTCTAGCTGAATAAGTCACACAGTAGTTACTCTCTATACTGTTTTACCTCTAGCTGAATAAGTCACAAAGTAGTTACTCTCGATACTGTCTTACCTCTAGCTGAATAAGTCACAAATTAGTTACTCTCTATACTGTCTTACCTCTAGCTGAATAAGTCACAAAGTAGTTACTCTCGATACTGTCTTACCTCTAGCTGAATAAGTCACAAAGTAGTTACTCTCAATACTGTCTTACCACTAGCTGAATAAGTCACACAGTAGTTACTCTCTATACTGTTTTACCTCTAGCTGAATAAGTCACAAAGTAGTTACTCTCGATACTGTCTTACCTCTAGCTGAATAAGTCACAAAGTAGTTACTCTCTATACTGTCTTACCTCTAGCTGAATAAGTCACAAAGTAGTTACTCTCTATACTGTCTTACCTCTAGCTGAATAAGTCACAAAGTAGTTACTCTCGATACTGTCTTACCTCTAGCTGAATAAGTCACAAAGTAGTTACTCTCTTTACTGTCTTACCTCTAGCTGAATAAGTCACAAAGTAGTTACTCTCTATACTGTCTTACCTCTAGCTGAATAAGTCACAAAGTAGTTACTCTCGATACTGTCTTACCTCTAGCTGAATAAGTCACAAAGTAGTTACTCTCGATACTGTCTTACCTCTAGCTGAATAAGTCACAAAGTAGTTACTCTCGATACTGTCTTACCTCTAGCTGAATAAGTCACAAAGTAGTTACTCTCTTTACTGTCTTACCTCTAGCTGAATAAGTCACAAAGTAGTTACTCTCGATACTGTCTTACCTCTAGCTGAATAAGTCACAACGTAGTTACTCTCGATACTGTCTTACCTCTAGCTGAATAAGTCACAAAGTAGTTACTCTCTATACTGTCTTACCTCTAGCTGAATAAGTCACAAAGTAGTTACTCTCGATACTGTCTTACCTCTAGCTGAATAAGTCACAAAGTAGTTACTCTCGATACTGTCTTACCTCTAGCTGAATAAGTCACAAATTAGTTACTCTCTATACTGTCTTACCTCTAGCTGAATAAGTCACAAAGTAGTTACTCTCGATACTGTCTTACCTCTAGCTGAATAAGTCACAAATTAGTTACTCTCTATACTGTCTTACCTCTAGCTGAATAAGTCACAAAGTAGTTACTCTCGATACTGTCTTACCTCTAGCTGAGTAAGTCACAAAGTATTTACTCTCGATACTGTCTTACCTCTAGCTGAATAAGTCACAAAGTAGTTACTCTCGATACTGTCTTACCTCTAGCTGAATAAGTCACAAAGTAGTTACTCTCGATACTGTCTTACCTCTAGCTGAATAAGTCACAAATTAGTTACTCTCTATACTGTCTTACCTCTAGCTGAATAAGTCACAAAGTAGTTACTCTCGATACTGTCTTACCTCTAGCTGAATAAGTCACAAATTAGTTACTCTCTATACTGTCTTACCTCTAGCTGAATAAGTCACAAAGTAGTTACTCTCGATACTGTCTTACCTCTAGCTGAGTAAGTCACAAAGTATTTACTCTCGATACTGTCTTACCTCTAGCTGAATAAGTCACAAAGTAGTTACTCTCGATACTGTCTTACCTCTAGCTGAATAAGTCACAAAGTAGTTACTCTCTATACTGTCTTACCTCTAGCTGAATAAGTCACAAAGTAGTTACTCTCGATACTGTCTTACCTCTAGCTGAATAAGTCACAAAGTAGTTACTCTCTTTACTGTCTTACCTCTAGCTGAATAAGTCACAAAGTAGTTACTCTCGATACTGTCTTACCTACCTGAATAAGTCACAAAGTAGTTACTCTCGATACTGTCTTACCTACCTGAATAAGTCACAAATTAGTTACTCTCTATACTGTCTTACCTCTAGCTGAATAAGTCACAAAGTAGTTACTCTCGATACTGTCTTACCTCTAGCTGAATAAGTCACAAAGTAGTTACTCTCTTTACTGTCTTACCTCTAGCTGAATAAGTCACAAAGTAGTTACTCTCGATACTGTCTTACCTATAGCTGAATATGTCACAAAGCAGTTACTCTCTATACTGTCTTACCTCTAGCTGAATAAGTCACAAAGCAGTTACTCTCTATACTGTCTTACCTCTAGCTGAATAAGTCACAAAGTAGTTACTCTCTATACTGTTGTACCTCTAGCTGAATAAGTCACAAATGAGCTTTGTTTGGTTAGTACTAATACAGATTTAAGTTTTTCGATCGTATGTAAGAATACATATTCAAAAACACCAGATGTTATGGTAAACACGCCTCTTGGGTATATAAAGCTCGACATGACAAGTACAGCTTCAAACGATTATATTACATTATTGCCATACTTCAGTCAAGAAAGTACTTATGATATCCAAAATCCGTTAATTGATTTGCTCAACTCAAGTGGTAGTTATGGGAGGAATTCAATGTTGTGTTTAAAGATGTGCCATCCATAATGATACCCGGGGAATTAAAGGGTGTTAAGGAGTTACCCATGAATTATTTGATTTATAGATTGCGAAATCTGAGCCAGGTTCGGATTGAGCAAGGGCCAATTATTCCAAATTGGTTAATTGCTGTTATTATACTAGTAGGTGTTCTGTTACTAGGGGTCATAATCTTTAATTATAGGAGGCACATTTGGTTAGCCATGCAAAGTAAGAGTGGTGAAAGTAGACGTAGATCATCGGCTGAAAAGTCTGTAGCCAGCGATGACGACGCCGATGGAGGTGAACCTAACTCCAAACCGACGGGATCGTTTATCAAGCAGTTGTACCCAATGTTGGACTTAGAGACGAATTCGACTACAGTGATGTAACGCTGGCCAAGGTCTAGACGGGTATCAGTCTATAAATTAGACTATAAATAATAAATTTAGACTAATTTAGACTAATTTAGACTAATTTAGACAAAATAAAAAAATAAAATAATACGCTGCATAAACATATTTTATTTTAAGCTCTGTTTCTCTCTATGGCTGAATTTATAGACCGTGGGAAATCCATGAAGCACTTACGTTATAACGATTGAGATAAGATCATTTGAGTAACAGTTCCTGTGGTGATTTAAATCTGTGGACCTGTCAGGTCAGTGTGCCTAATGTAAACTGTTACATCTGGTACATCTGGTAGCCATTAAGCTAGCTGCATTGTAATCAGTATTGGGAAATCAACGTTTTAGATGAAAAAAAGTGGTGGGAGATGTGTGGAAAACATCATTATCATCAGACGATAAATTTGGGTGTTTGAGATGTTAAAAACTTGCTATCTTAATATAATATCACTGCTGAACAAATGCTATAAGTTTGAGTGTTTGAAATATAAAACATATTGCAGTGCTTATAAAATTTACATTGGTATAGTAATGTAACCATATAATAATAATAATAATAATAATAATAATGACTTTGTTTAAAGAGTGTAAAAAAATGGCATTTTACAAAGCATTACAAATCTTCTTTGTGGCTCTCAACATATCAACGCAATGAAAGGTATACATAATACTTCATTTTTGCATTCTTTTCTCCAAGATTTCATCCATTTTACACAAGCATTCTGAAACATATTTATAGATGTAGTATGTTGTTTTTCTTCAGTTCAAACGGTTCCAATTTAAATAACTGACCCTGTAAATGATAGACATTTTCTATAAAGAAATATAAAAAGATCGGACAGGGAAAGTAGCATTCAAGGAGGACAGTCAACCACAAAACACAGAAACAAACACGCAAACAGACAAACAAGAAGGCAAAAGTAATAATAAATGCAAACGACATCACAAACACAAAAGGGTTGACTATAGGGCTACCGCCTTGGAACGGTCAAAGTTCTGTATTATATGTTAATTATAAATGTTAATAATAATAAGTCAGTAATCCCAGAACAAATGTAGTAAATCTAGAAAGTGGTAATTGATGATATTGATGTTGCAAGCAGATTAGTACAATGTAGACGTATCAGTAGGGAGCTTAGTATCAAGTGACACCATGTGGGGTTTAAGGAATGCTAATTCTTAAAACAAGATGGTCATTATTAAGCAAGGGTAATTAGGGGTGTTTAGACTAAGTCATATTTTGAATGACAGTTAATATATATTGGTAATTTCCAATGAGATGTTAGAACCATTTAAGGTAGATTAATTAGGCCCAATGAATGTTAGTAAAGTTGTGTCAGTCGAAATTAAGAAATAGTCGAGAGAAGTAGTTATGATTGTGTTTTTAATGGTATAGAATGTGTTAGATATGACGTTAGATTATAAAAAGTGGGGTGTTAGATGTATGAGGATGTGAGTGTTAAGAGACAATTTAAAGTGGACAGTAATTTAAGAATAAGTGGAGTTCAGTGTTAGGACAAATAAAATTATACCTGTGTTTACTGTAACATTGCTGAAAAAAATTGGGTAGGTAGGTAGGCATTTTATTTTATTTTATTTTTTTATTTTATTTTTTTGCGAAGTTAATTTAAGGTGGCGATGAGCTTTGATGAATGGGAAAATGTGGTATTTTAAAAACTACAATAGATAACAATATGAAATTGTGTATACATGTGTTATTGTTTCCCAAAAGGCATGGCAACAACTGGATCTTTTCCCAATCACTTGCAATTATTGCAAAGGGGTAAAACAGTTTAATTTATTTTTCGCAAGTCCGGAAGAGGGTCAGTTCCAACAGCAGGACATGAATCGGGGCTGTTTTCAGCGGGTCGGTCGGGTTACAGTAAACTCAGGTATAATTTTATTTGGCCTTACTGAATATGAAAATTTTAACTATGAAGTATAGTAAAGAAACGTTTTAATTACTATGTTGAAAGGAGACAAAAATGTAAAACTAAGACGGTGAAAAATATAATAATAAAACAAGAGCGTGTGTTTAATATACATTTTTTATTAGTTTGAAGTAGCAATTAAGTTTGGATTACAACAATTAAAATATGAACATATTAGAGAGAATCAACAGAAAGCTGTAAATGGGTATTTTTATGGAAAATATGTTTTTGCTCGCCTACAGGCAGCGGCAAATCTTTAAATTTCGAGATTGCACCATTTGTGTTGAGTTTCAAATTCAATAAGGACAAACTCCCATAATTAACAGAAGCATGTTTAGTTGTATCATCATTAGTAGCATTAATGCGGAGCCAGGTGATTAAATAAAAACATGTATCAACTTTGAGGAGGCTGAAACTATTTCCGGTAAAAAGGCAGCCCCATTTCTACGTTTGTTAAACTCGTCATCAATGAGACTACAGAAAGTCGGCAACCTGTTGTGCAATTCTTCAGAGATTCCCTTAAGGGAAAATGAGTTAAGCGTATCTTTGTTTTGCCTTCTAAGACTTGTAATGGTGTCTTTTTCGCAAAGTTTTTTCAACTCATCATTGGCCTCGACAATTATTTCCGCAACAATTCTTCCTCGGAGTTCAGTGTCTTTCATTATCTCCTTCCGACATTTTCATAGTCATGATTCAATAAAGAATCTATTAATATGCTTTTAATCTGTAATGAAAAAATAAACAGCACAGTCATGACAACGATGAGTGAATTTGAATTCAGAGTTTTATCTCAAGTGTTGAAGTTAAGTTAGAAATACAGTTGTAGCCGATCTTCGTTCACTAAACTAGTGGCCCAGTAGCTCAGTGGATAAGCCTTCGGCTTCAGAGCTACAGATCTCTGAACCACGTGGGTTCGCTCTAATATAACCTAATATGAAGTGTTAACGGAACGTAAAACGCAACTTTATTCATTCGTTCACTAAAATTATCACTTAATGTTATTAATAACCTACACTTAATGTGATTAATAACCCTCGCAATGAAGTTCAGTCAGGAAAAAACTTTCAAATAAAATTGATGAAGATATCAACCCGTTTAGGGGGGGGGGGGGGGGGGGGGGGCATGTTTCGACGTATGGATGGGGTTCAATAAACAATTATTTTAAATTACTGTGTTTTGTGGACAAAGTGATACAGCACATACCAACGTGTTTTGACAGTGGTATAATAATAGATCAATACATTAACTTCAATTTAATGTTTAACTATCCTGAATTCTGGCCCACATATTCAGCATATTTTATAATTGCAATGTGATGTGCAATTGGTAACTTGTTGAGGTGTTTATAATAACGTACTGTTGTATCCGTATCAGTGTAAGCCACTGGACTTCTATGGAAAGTAGAATTCATTTGTTGACATAGCTCTGTGACATTATGGTTCATCTCCTAAAATAGCCACGTATCATACATTATATACATTATATGCATATTGCAGTGAATAAATTGTATACTAGGAAGTGTTATAGCCTTAAACAATATAAATAAATAAATAACTTCTTAATTACTCTTCCTAAAAAGATGGTGTCAGCAGCTATACATGTATTGGTGTAAGGAACGAACTGCATGATACAATATACAGCTACATGATGATGTGATACATCATTTCACAATGATATGGCATTACTTGTCTCTCAAGAATTAGATATATCACGATACATAGTTTTACTAAATAGTATCACTTTCACTAATGAGCCATTCGAGGGCTAACTGATACTTATAATAATAACATTCAATCAACAGCTAAGCAGCATAGCATATACATACTCATTTAACAGATAACAACTAAAACACATAATACAAGAGTCATACTTACTTTTCTTTGCATGCTCCTCTGCGGTATCGAACTATTTTATCCGATGAAGAAAAAAGGACTTTTACATGTGTGACAATGCATCAAACTGACTCTTTAAAGCATTTAACTTATTCTCAATTGCCACAAGTTTGCGAATTTAAGTCTTGCAAAATATGATCTGTGAAGTCAAATTTTGATATAGTTTTATATAGTAGTCGTTCAATCAGAAGACAATGAGATGTTTTAACATCATTATGAAGGAGTTTCAAGAGATTGCTTGAATTCTGAATATTTTCTCCACATAGTGTACACAGATATTGCTTTGTAGTTGGAGTCAATTGTATCCTCGTTATATATTTTGTAGGCGTTATGTTTGTTGTAACATGATAAATTACCAGCTACTAGGCTGTCCTGTAGTTGAATGGATTTCTCCAGTCCTTAATGTTGAGATAAGACTATACAAGTTATAAGTGGAGATATTTGCCTCTTTCTGTGCTAATGAAATTTTATAATGATAGGTTATAGTTAAAATGTTATAATATTAAGGACTAATGCCAGTCTAGCCAAGATCCTGTGTGTGACGTTTTGTGGAAATGTGCGCGTGATGCAGAACTGTAGGTAGCTTGATTAGGTTTAGCGCGAGAGTAGACAAATGATTGGCGAAGAATAACGAGTAACCAATGGACACTTATCTACATGAATATATATGCGATTACTTTAGATGTGTATGCAGTAGTGTCATTCAGTTGACCAAACAAACTTTGACAACTGCATACTCATCATATTAGTGATACTAAACTTAGATTCGATATCCTGCAGAAACAGGATTCGTGTAGGGGGGATGTTAGTATATCTTGGCCTGCATAAAGCGGCAGAGACACAGCAGTTACAATAGGCAGATAATGCTAAAGGTTAGGCAGTCAGTTAGGATCTTGGTTCGATAAAGAACGGTTCGGTGTTACGAACTTTGCTGGTGTTTACGGCAACAAGATTGTTGTTAAAGTTAGGAAGTAATTGAATACGACTCTGTTGCAGAATGTATATGCCAAGTTCACTCCCGAGAGTGCGCTACCTATGAGAACTTCAAACGACAATAATTACATTTATTGAAATATGCCATTCATTTCTATCTCAACACAGCTTTATAAAATAGTAATAATATCCGCTCATGGAATTTATTTTGGTGTAGTAGCATCCGTGGTCGAGGGGATAACGACGTTGCGTTGTAAACATTCTCGTCTCTAACCGCTGCGGGTTCTATTCCCACTTGTACCTCAACTTGTAAGTGAGAAAGTTTCGTTTGTAACTGTTTTACAGAGTACCGTCAACTTAAACATACGACAGCACTTGAGTAAAACTCAGAGACACTTAAAAGTCTGTCAAGAAACTCCTTAATGAGTCAGTTCCTAGGAGTATAAAACTAGAACTATCACTAAAGGTATCATACTTACATCAAATTGCTATGAATTTCCTATAGGAATTCTTTTAAATGTGTATTTGTAATGTTTAATAAGATGTGTCATACATTAGTTACATAAACTTGCTATCCATTTCCTGTAGGAATTCTATTAAATTTGTATATTTAACGTCTAATACGATTTCTCTTACGTACATCATACGTACATCAACGTACGTCATACGTACATCAATTTGCTTTTTCCTATAGGAATTCTATTAAATGTGTATATGTAACGTTTAATAAGATTTGTCATATTTACATCAACTTGCAAAAATCAATTTCCTATTGGAATTGTATTAAATGTGTATATGTAACTTTTAATAAGATGTTTCATACATTTGCTATCCATGTCCTATAGGAATTCTATTAAATTCGTATAATTAACGTCTAATACGATTTGTCTTACGTATATCATACTATCATACGTACATCAACGTACGTCATACGTACATCAACTGACTGCAATATTTCGTATGTGTCGTGCTCGGCCGTTTCCAAAGGTCCATTATCATACTCTTTTTTATAGCACAGTGGCGTTGCTTGTGCAGTGTGGCGGCAGTAAAACGTCTACCCGCGCTTGCAATCAGTACTGTTATTCATTCGATCTTTGGAGATCGCTGAGCCCGATACTAATATTTAGTTATCGGTAGTACATTTTCAATTTCTTTTGTTTTCTTACTTAATTTTTGATTCCGTGGTTCCACTACTCCGGCCGATAAAAGGCTCTTGGTACTGTTTAACCACTTATAGGATATGTTGTCTGCTTTTTAATTTAGTCTTTTGGCTGTTACTTGTGATACGCAGTCTTCATAAACGCTTCTCCAAACTAAATTCCGTTATGTTTATTTCGCTCTTCTGGGCATTTAATATTATTAGATACTGGGACCATACGCCGTACGACATGGGGAAGCATATAACTCCATGTCCACCGCCGTATGCATGCCATCTTCGGGATGGTTAAAATTGTGTACTATTGATTTTATGAATATCGAGTTCTGCTCAACCCGGGGGTAGAGGGCGTGAGCGGTAGCTAGCATATATCACTACCGCTCATGACAGTCTCAGTCAAACCGAGACTGCAATATTTCGTATGTGTCGTGCTCGGGCGTTTCCAAAGGTCCATTTATCATACTCTTTTTTGCTATCAATTGCCTATAGGAATTCTATTAAATGTGTATATGTAACGTTTAATAAGATTTGTCATACTTAGATCAACTTGCTATCAGTTTCCTATTGGAATTGTATTAAATGTGTATATGTAACGTTTAATAAGATGTGTCATACTTAGGCCAACTTGCTATCAATTTCCTATAGGAATTCTATTAAATTTGTATATTTAACGTCAAATACGATTTGTCATACGTACATCATACATACATCAACGTACGTCATACGCACATTAGCTTGCTATCAACTTCCTGTAGAAATTCTATTAAATGTGTGTATGTAACGTTTAATAAGATTTGTCATACTGACATCAACTGGCTTCATAACCGCTGCTCCCAACTAAATTCCATTATGTTTATTTCGCTCTTCGGAGCATCTCATTTTATTAGATACTGGGACCATACGCCGTACGACATGGGGAATACATTTAAGATGTCCACCGCCATATGCATGCCATCTTCGGGATGGTTACAATTTTGTGCTGTTGATTTTATTAATATTGAGTTCTGCTCAACCCGGGGCTACAGGGCGTGAGCGGTAGCTAGCATATTTCACTACCACTCATGAACAGTCTCAATCAAACCGAGACTGCAATATTTCATATGCGTCGTGCTCGGCCGTTTCCAAAGGTCCATTATCATACTCTTTTTTATAGCACAGTGGCGTTGCTTGTGCAGTGTGGCGGCAGTAAAACGTTTCCAAGCGCTTGCAATCAGTACTGTTATTCATTCGATCTTTGGAGATCGCTGAGCCCGATACTTATAGTTAGTTATCGGTGGTACATTTTCAATTTCTTTTGTTTTCTTACTTAATTTTTGATTCGGTGGTCCACTACTCCGGCCGATAAAAGTCTCTGGGTATTGTTTAACCACTCATAGGATATGTTGTCTGCTTTTTATAAGCAGGCTTTATAACCGCTGCTCCCAACTAAATTCCATTATGTTTATTTCGGTCTTCGGGACATTTCATTTTATTAGATACTGGGACCATACGCCGTACGACATGGGGAATACATTTAAGAAGGGTGACTCCATGTCCACCGCCATATGCATGCCATCTTCGGGATGGTTAAAATTTTGTGCTGTTGATTTTATTAATATTGAGTTCTGCTCAACCCGGGGCTAGAGGGCGTGAGCGGTAGCTAGCATATTTCACTACCACTCATGAACAGTCTCAATCAAACCGAGACTGCAATATTTCATATGTGTCGTGCTCGGCCGTTTCCAGAGGTCCATTATCATACTCTTTTTTATAGCACAGTGGCGTTGCTTGTGCAGTGTGGCGGCAGTAAAACGTTTCCCCGCGCTTGCAATCAGTACTGTTATTCATTCGATCTTTGGAGATCGCTGAGCCCGATACTTATAGTTAGTTATCGGTGGTACATTTTCAATTTCTTTTGTTTTCTTACTTAATTTTTGATTCGGTGATTCCACTACTTCGGCCGATAAAAGGCTCTGGGTATTGTTTAACCACTCATAGGATATGTTGTCTGCTTTTTATAAGCAGGCTTCATAACCGCTGCTCCCAAATAAATTCCATTATGTTTATTTCGCTTTTCGGGGCATTTCATTTTATTAGATACTTGGACCATACGCCGTACGACATGGGGAATACATTTCAGAAGGGTGACTCCATGTCCACCGCCATATGCATGCCATCTTCGGGATGGTTAAAATTGTGTGCTGTTGATTTTATTAATATTGAGTTCTGCTCAACCCGGGGCTAGAGGGCGTGAGCGGTAGCTAGCATATTTCACTACCACTCATGAACAGTCTCAATCAAACCGAGACTGCAATATTTCATATGTGTCGTGCTCGGCCGTTTCCAAAGGTCCATTATCATACTCTTTTTTTGCTATCAATTCCTATAGGAATTCTATTAAATGTGGCTATGTAACGTTTAATAAGATGTGTCAGACTGACATCAACTTGCTATCAATTTCCTATAGGAATTCTATTAAATGTGTATATGTAACGTTTAATAAGATTTGTCATACTGACATCAACTTGCTATCAATTCCTATAGGAATTCAATTAAATGTGGATATGTAACGTTTAATAAGATTTGTCATACTGACATCAACTTGCTATCAATTCATATAGGAATTCTATTAAATGTGGTTATGTAACGCTTAATACGATTTTTCATACTGACATCAACTTGCTATCAATTTCCTATAGGAATTATATTAAATGTGTATATGTAACGTTTAATAAGATTTGTCATACTGAAATCAACTTGCTATCAAATCCTATAGGAATTCTATTAAATGTGGATATGTAACGCTTAATACGATTTGTCATACTTACATCAACTTGCTATCAATTTCCTATAGGAATTCTATTAAATGTGTACATGTAACGTCTAATACGATTTGTTTTACGTACATCAATGTACGTCATACGTACATCAACTTGCTTTCAATTTCCAATAGGAATTGTATTAAATGTGTATATGTAACGTTTAATAAAATGTGTCATACTTACATAAACTTGCTATCAATTTCCTATAGGAATTCTATTAAATGTGTACATGTAACGTTTAATAAGATTTGTCATACTTACAATAGCTTACTATCAATTTCCTATAGGAATTCCATTGAATGTGTATATGTAACGTTTAATAAGAGTGTCATACATACATCAGCTTACTATCAATTTCAAAATATATTAAATGTGTAGGTGTAACGTTTAGTAAGAGTGTCATACTTACATCCACTTGCTATCAATTTCCTGTAGGAATTGTATTAAATGTGTATATGTAACGTTTTATAAGATTTGTCAGACTGACATCAACTTGCTATCAATTTACTTCTTGTTAAGGTGTATATGTAACGTTTAATAAGATGTGTCGTACTTATCAACCTACTATCAATTTCTACTATGAATTATTTTAAAGGTGTATATGTAACATGTACTCTGTTGGATGTATAGACGTATACTATACATACATATTGAAATAATATGTGAAATATTTGTTATCGGGTGTCAATAGTTTCTAGAACATCCACGCATATTTCAAAGAATTATAAAACAGTATATGCATTAATTGTGTGATTTGTACGTTTATACATTACGCTTTATGTGGGTGGGGTAACATTCAAAACAATTAAGCATAAATATTGTGATTCTCTGTATATTTTACATATTATAATTAAAATGTATGCTTGTAGGGCATCTCTGGCATGTGTGCTGCTCCCATGAAACAAGGCTATTGTAATAAAATCACCGGAACTGTCCTGTCGTTTAAGAATTTCAGGGTTTTTATGTGCCCTTGATCAAGCCATATTTTATCCAACTTTGCAACGTGCAACGATTTGTAACTTTTTGTTTGTACATGTATATATGTTTGGGACCTCAAAACAGCAGGAATATTTTATGTTACTATTATTTCTAAGTTAGGCCACGTTTAGGGATTGCCTGACTAGCCTATAAATAACGGTGTGAATATTTGTTGATTTCTCGGCGTTTGTATTGTTATATAAGTACGCTATTAATATTTAATTATTGTAAATCTAAATGGGCTCTTTTCGCAGGAATTCTCTTCTAATATCAGAACCGTTTAATCATATCTATAGGATCATTTGTACATTTATTTCAGATGTGTTTTCACTGCAATCGTTGTTTAGCTGATTTTCTTGTAAATGTTAAGTCTTTGTATTCCTGAAGAAGGCGTTACGCCGAAAGCGCTCAAGTATCTATTTTAGCTATCATACACGCTGTCTAATAGTTTTTTATACATAGCACTGTAAATGATAATTTTCCACAAAATTACTTTACCATTTAGTATCCTTTCTGGATCCAGTGTTTGTGAAAGGTGTGCACATTATAAAACATGGTGTCAGAAAAAGGATATCTTCACATTTGTGATGGAGTACTGATGTTTGATGGTCCTTTGAAAGACAAGGGAGTCAAAAAAACAAATATATTGTATTTATTGTTGTGGGTCGGCGGCAGAGGGAGAAGACTACACGCATCGTGGATAGATTTAACAGATGGCCAAAACAAAAAACCAAAGGATATCTTCCAACGGTTCAAAATATTCATTGAACCAAAAGTGAACCCGATATTTTCGCGGTATAAGTTTTAAGGACTATGTCAGGATGATGACACAATAAACCAATTTGTTTCAAGAATCTCGCTATGTGCGAAAGAATGTGATTTTGCCGAATAAACGAGTGTATTGTGTTCGGCTGTAAGCAAGCAGAGTTCGAGAAAAGCTGATAGAAAAGAGCAAGGACTTAACCCATGACACCCCGCGAACAATCTAAGAAGCAGGAAGTACATTACGTACGTAACCAGAAACCGGGGACCTCGCGCCAGAAACGTACGCAGAACCCCCCTCCGCCATGGGCTCAGAAACGACACGGACGACGTTCGATGAATACGGGAGCACCAGGACTTAAAACATCTGCAAAAATTATGGCAGTAAACGATACAGTAGCATGGATCAGTGCTCTGCACTTGGACAAACGTGCAACACGTGTTCAAAATACAATCACTTCGCCAAAGTGTGTAAAAACTCGGATAAAAGTGTACATGTTGTGAACAATCCGAACCAAGACGACAGTGATAGAGAAAGAAACAATGACTCGGACAACAATTTCTACATTTACACGGTAGGCGATTTCAATTCTCGATCAGATCAGGTGACCCATTTACAGTTCGCCACTATGCTTTCCTCTTTGATTGTGCGATGACCGGACAGGGTATGGACCCTATGATGACGTTTACCTAAAGCCCAAAAAGACGTTTGATGTTTGTCTGTAGTCTTGTCTTGTCGTGCCTTCAATGGTTTATTCTCTTGTGGCTCTGCCTTCTGTCAAGTCAATGAGTACCTTCTTTGTGGCTTTCTAGACTGTTGTTTTTTGTATTTATATCGAGGGCTTAACGCGAAACTATTGTAACTCACTTTTTTTCTGAAAATGATTTTTTTACATAATCCTTATCAGATACTGACCCTTTATAATGTCACAAAATATTAGAACTAGATTCTAAAATTTGATGGAGAAAACTACAATGTGTCATATTATTGTATCTCATACAGCTTTTGTTTTAAAAGCGAAACTATTGTAACTCAGCTTTAAATCATTTAAAACAGTTTTGCATTTGTTTTTGATTAAATCTTCATATAAGGGATTGTTTATAGCCAACAAAATCATGTTGTTTCTTGCAAATTTATTTAAGATTATAATAATTTACATTAGTTTTGCTTTCAAAAATAATTTGGCGCGAAACTATTGTAAGTCAAATTTGATCTTCATTAAACTTTACAATATTTACATAATAATTATTCCAAATGAAGGTAATAATAACTGCTCTATGTTTCTTATGTGAAATATAAGTTAAATTAAAGATTGACGAACTTTAAGGAGTTTTATTGCATACCATTCTTAGGACATTAAAGGTTATTTGTATTAAAAACACGGTAATGAAAGTATGTAAGGTTGGTTTTTATTCATTTTAGCCTCCACTTGGGATCACAGAATTAGGGATATCAGTGGTTCCACAGAAGAGTTAATAATTATTGCCAAGCCCTTTTTTTTCCCAAGCTTTACAAACTGATATGAAGTTAATGAACTTTTGTATTTTGTGTTGTTTATCTGGTAAAAATATATATTGTGAAAAGTTTTTTTTAAACATTGCCGAAACATCATGTGCACGTATGTTTTTCTGTGTAAAAGTATTGATAGGATGTACAAAAGTCATGAAACAAATTAATATTTTAAACTTTTAGTGCGGTTTATTTACAGATTTTCATTTATTTGTGAATTCCAGGAGTAAATATCTATTTTCCTGGGTCTAATTAGGTAAAATTAATGATGTTTGAAACTTTTCGCGACACAATTTAAGTATTTCTATCTGTAAAGTGGACAAATTGTTTTATACTTCAAAGGTAATAATGTTAAAATATTAAGCAAGTTTTACACATCACTCTCTCAAACAATGATTGTTGAGTTTGAATTTGTGGTAATTGAGAAGAAATGTTAGTTGCCTCTCAAAGTTCAATGAAAAACAACACTGTTTTATTAATATTACTTACCCTCATGTGTTTAGGGATTTTTAAATGATTAGTAATTAATTATTTCATAATTACCTTATAAATTATTTACTAGTATTAATAAGGTGAGAAAGTTTTCCCATTGCTTTGCGAATGTTGATTGTTCTTAGTATCCACGTCCAGGTGATTCATGGCCAATAGAAATAGCCTAAAATATTAAAATTGGAGCCGAAAATGACTTAGAACAACATAAATATGAAAAACAACTTTATAATCTTTTTCGCCAGGATAGTTTCATCTATTAGATAAAGCAGTAAGTAATACTTCTAATATCAAAGGTCAGGGCTGGTATAAACTCTTTAGGCCATCCTTAATAAACAATTTGCAGTTTCCCTGCCCAAGATTTCATAAGTGGGTAGGTATGTAGGAAGGTATTTTACCAATTGCTTTGCATTAAAGGGATCAATAGCAATCTTGAAGTATTCATCAAAGTTTAAATTATGAATCCAGTATAAGTGTAACTTTAAACCTGCTTGCATATAATTATATTAAAGGAAATATAATTTCAAATTCTACTTCTTTCTTCTGTCATAGGTTTTAAATATAGTGTTGGTGTAATATAATCAACAATTAATATGTAAAAACAATTGCTTTGAATTAATTATAAAGAACTATTTAAAACATGCAAGATATTTGGAAAAAACTAACCCGACGCCATGATTTTTAAATACATCAAGATTGCCGTGTGCCTCTTCAAGTGAAAGGTTCTATCCAGGACAGGTTAAAGTCATACTGTGCAGTTGCAACTAAGACACTATTTTATATGGGATTATTCAGTCAAGTTTAATAATACTGGAAGGCTCATGCGGTCCAATTCTTAAAGTTTTTACTTCCAACACCCCTACCCCATCCCTATACAAACAACCCCCTCACCTCCTAAACCGAAAGAGGAGACACAGTGGTGCAAGAAGCTAGAGTTTCACCTATTCAGTAAAATCCATTGTCCCTACAATAAGCTAATCGCCACAAAAAACGTGTTTGTTAAAATAGCCACTTGCCATAAGTATTTTTACAAACACTTTTTAGCTATAAGATATTGCACTCCATATAAGTGTTCTTATCTTCATCTTGTCTGAATTGTGTGACTTTACTACATTAAATGATCATTATAACAAGTATTGTCTATAACAAGATTTGTCTACAGCATATTTCGTTGTATCGTTTGTTTAAAAATCAGTTATTTAAAATAATATTGACTTACAATAGTTTCGCATAAAAAAAATATAAAGTCAAATTAGTTCTCATTTAACTTAATGAAGAGGGAAAAGATTTAATAATAACTATGTAAAAGGAAGATAATGATAACTGCTGTATGTTTCAATTGTGAAACTAAACTTAAAATTAAGATAACAAGAACTTAAGGGATTTCGGGTTGCATATCATTCTTAGGTTTGTCCAAAATGAGCCTTAACATACAAACTTACTGCCTAAAGCTATCCTGTCCAATAGTTTTCATTGAAGTATATAGTTTTTAAAAAAAAATCTGAAAAAATGTATCAATAACTGTTAAAAATGTTAGTTACAATAGTTTCGCCCTGAAAAAATTCATCTATATCTTCAAATATTTAGTGCGAAACTATTGTAAGTCAGTATTTCTTAAATATCTCGTACAGAATTACATGAATTATTTCTTTTGTTCTCAAATCATAAATGGATACCATTTCTTTATTACATGCCAGAGAATAAAGTTCTTAAATGCATTTATGATGAAAATAAAATGTTTTTTGCTTCTCCTGTAAAATTTTCTAAAAGTGAGTTACAATAGTTTCGCGTTAAACCCTCGATATATACACGAGCATCTTTGTGTTTTACTTATATTGCCTATTATGTCTCGTTGGTAAGAGAATAGTTCATGGCGGGGATTTCTGTATTTACACTGTCCCGTTTTATTGGGTTGACAGTAGGGCATGTGTGAGGTTGGGTGCACCCTAGAACCTGGTTTAACCCCCCCCCCCCCCACCCCCAAGCGGCCTTTTTTACCACTTACCGTTCCAAGGCGGTATACCTATTGTCAATCCTTTTGTGTTTGTGATGTCTTATTTGGCCTTTCATTCATCTTTAAACTTTTTTCTTTGTTTCTGTGTGTGTTTGTGGTTGACTGTCTTCCTTAAATGCTGCCGTCATATTATAAATGAAAACACCAGAATCGAAATCTGAGTAAGAGACCCTTTTAGATATGGTAGCATACTTGTCTCAATTATCGCCTAACTTGTCCGACATCACCAGCCCAATGCGTGATTTGCTGGGCAAAGATGTCGAATTTCGTTGGGATTGCGCACAAGCAGACGCTTTTAGCACCGCCAAACATATGACCTGTTCTCAGTTACTCTGACCCTCGGAAATCGGTCAGGTTACAAGTAGATTCTTTAAGCCGCGGCATCGGCGCCGTGTGCTTGCAAGACGGTAAACCTGTGGCGTACGCGTCGAAAAGTCTCTCAAACGCGGAAGTGCACTATGCTCCATTTGAAAAGGAGATGCTTGCCATTCTGTCTGGTAGCACAGCATTTAAACAATATGTCTACGGTCGTCACACTGTAATAGAAAGTGACCACAAGTCAATTATCTTGATTAAGAAAAAAGCCCTCTTGCCGCACCACCTAGACTGCAAAGAATGATATTCCAATTACAGCATTACGACGGTGAAGTAGTACATGTTTCAGGTAAAAACATACCCATGAGAGACGCACTTAATATAAAGTTTGTGTCTGACACATAACCGAACCTGATGACGGCCTAGACGTGCACATACATACAGTCTTGAAGACCATACCAATCAGTGATAAAAAAATTGATCAGATTATTAGGTCAGCTACGATAAGCGACGAGAAAATGCAAAGGGACGAAATAGCAATTCACAATGATATTATATTCAGGGGACAGACAATTGTGTTACCGTACTCACTCCAAAGTGGCATGATGAAAGCTGTCCATATTGGTCACATGGGCGTAGACAAGACAAACAGTTGTGCCAGGGACATACTGTTCTTGCCAGGAATTACTAAGCAAATCACAGATTATGTTCTCGCTTGCCCTGTCTGTGCAAAGCATAGACATTCAAATATCAAAGAGCCATTACTCCCCTATGACGTTCCCCAAAGCCCGTGGCAAAATGTGTCATGTGACCTTTTCGCTTGGAAAGATAAAGAGAACTTAGTAACTGTAGACGCCTACAGCAGATATTTCGAGGTTGATGTATTACCCGTTACAAAAAGCTTGACAGTTGTTAGAAAATTGAAAGTGCATCTTAGCCGTTTCGGAATCCTCGAGATATTGAAAACGTATGACGGCCCACAGTTCAAGTAGGAACAGTTCAACCAATTTGCCAAAGAATGGGCCATAACTCACCAGACATCAAACCCTTTGCATCCTACCTCTGACGGGCTTAGTGAGGTTTACGTAAATATTGCAAAACGTATCCTAAAAAAATCAAAGGACGAAAACATAGACCCCTATTTCCGATATTAGAGTACAGAAACTCTCCACTACAATGTGGGTATTCACCTGCACAACTTCTTATGGGTTTCAGACTAAGATCAGTTCTCCCTTCTACAAACACACAACTCGCGCCGTAAAAATCCACGAAGCGCGCGAAAAAATGAAACAACATCAATCTTAATCTAAAGGTCATAAAAGATCCCCGCTGGCTGTCATTATACAAAAATAAAAAGTATGGATTCCCGCCAAGGTCGTTTCCCGCCAAAACAGGTCATATCATATATAAACCCAAGACGGCGGTGTGTACAGATGTAACTGTATTTTCTTAAACAAAATACGTTCATACAATGAATCACAGTCCCAGGAAAGAAATGTGCAAAATACAGGTGATACTGCTCCCTGGAGTCCCAAAAGTATGGCATCAATGAAAACATTCAAACTCTCCCAAATAATTACATGACAAAGTCTGGTCAAAAGGCGAAACCGTCTAGACTTCACAGCGATGAATGGATAAAGTGATATGGGTTGCAGTGGTTTTCTATTCATAAGATTGGAATTTAGCTTACTAAAAAATCATCAAAATGAAACAGGATTTTATTAAACTATGGACTGAAAACATATTTAATGAATGCAAACATACACATCAATTACCAAATTATAAAACTATTTAATGAATTTAATATCGCTATTTACTATGTTAAGTATTAAAATGTCCTACTATCAATTCAACTTCACTTGATGCATGTCATGTCTCGTTTTAAATAATATTATCTTTATTTCTTTGTAAACAAAGGAGATGTAGTATAATGTTTAATCTCCCGCCTTTACATCGAGGCGAGGCAGTCTCTAATAAAACGTAGAACCGGCCGCACGTCTTGTCTTATCTCTAGCAACACCACAGTCATGGTAAATCAAAAGAGCACAATATAAAACATATATGACGTCACTCTGGTAAAACTACACTGGATTTGATCGTACTACAGTCCGGCAACAACAGTACCTGGTGTTGATGATCGAAGTCGCCCACAATTGTTACACGATACATGTCTATACATGTATATGACATCACTCCGGTAAAACTATACTGAATGCTATCGTACTTTAGTCCGCGTACTAGAGTAACTAATGTTGATGATCGAAGTCGCCCATAAACGTAACACGAAACGATGTCTAATATATATATACATGTACTTGTTCACTTGGTTGACCATAGATCTAGATACACTGGATTTGAAACATGTCGTGAATCCAATTTTTCCGCCGAATGATAATTTACCCATGCGTACAGGTAAGGTATTATTGCGCATGCGCATTGAGCTAAGTTACGCACCATCTTACGAATTGATCAAATGTACGAAAACGTAATATACATATCGTTGTTAATTTATTTGTTTTGGGAAAAGTATTTACGATAGCCGGCTATTTCAAAGACGAGTTGAAAGATAATTCTTTATTCTATACAGTGATGTTGGTTTTAGCTTTACTAAAAACGAACTAAATAACAAAAAATACGTTCGTTTGACCGTATGTGAAACTGCGACATTTACATATATCGTTGCTGATTTGTTTATTTTGGGAAAAGTATTTAAGTTAGCTGGCTACGAATTCAAATACGACCTGAAGGATAATTCTTTATTCTATGCAGTAATGTCTGTATAAGCTTTACCAAAAACGAACTAAATAAGAACAATTACATTGGTATTATGTATAAAACTAGAAAAAGAATTGATGAATTTTCGACCAAATTCAACTGCGTAATTTGCGAACAAAAGAAAGGCTATACAGAAATCCAAGACCGGCAAGCAACTCTACACAATAATGGCATTACGAAGGAATAATTACTTTGAATATCGTAACGTAAATGAAAGAGAAGTTAAATTTTTCGAAAAATGTACATTCTCGATTTCAAGCCGCAAATGGCGAAAACTGTAGAAAAAAGAAAATCAACACGGCTATCGAGCGTATATTCGCCGCAAAATCCCAAGTTATAGTATGAATTCAATAATTTCTTTCAATAAATTAAAAGCAATACATGCAGAAAATAACTTATTTGAAATATATCGTGAAGGAGTATGTTATTAATTCAGCTTTATGTCACCATCAACTCATTTCAGAATAATCGATCGCATCAAAATAGCCACCACGCTTCTGTTACCCTGGCAGGTACCCTGTTGTTTACCGCAGAATAATCAAGGAACCAGCTTATTGACCATTCGGCGGATAAATCGGGAATTAACAAGGGGCGTATAGGGTGTATCAAATCCAGTGTACATATATATCCATGGGTTGACGGACAACATAATTCGGAAGATGGCGTTATACCTAAAGTACGCATTAAAACAATCTGTTTTCTTTTTCTCGAAATAACACGCGTTAGCAACTGCACTTTGTGCGGTTGATATATTTGGTAAAATCAGGACCCGTCTATATTACAGGATCATGAAATGGGCTGAAATCTTATGAATTCGGTGATGTCGCGAGACTTCAGTGGCCATTTTTGTTGGAAAGTGGACACGCTGATAAAAAAAAATATATCAAAATCGCAAATATCTCAGTAATTATCGGTGGTCACCTATTATTGTTGTGCAAATTGATCTGGTAAGTGTTTTTCTTTGTTTGTGTTATGTTTAATTTACGTTGTAGTGCAAACTTACGAAGATATTTGATCAGCAACAGTCACCAACGGCACACAAAGGAAACTGTGAGATATTTGGTCAAAAGCGGGTAAACGACGAATTATGGTGTTTGTTGCTTACGATTTCCCAATGAGCGAACATGTATATGAGTGTAAAATGAATTAATTATTCAAGTAAAGGCTATGTCATGGTACTATTATTTTTATTTTTTGGAATGAGGACTCACTTTAGAAATTTGGAGTGTGTGAAATTCGTTGAATTGTCGTGAAAAGGCAATTTTTTTTTGGAAATATGGCTGCATGACCCATCAGTTGATTACTCTATCATCCAAAATTCATCATTATAGTTTGAATTGGCGTAATATTTGAGTAATTTAAGACTATGTGATGCTATTAAATGTTTGACATTTCTAAAATAATGCTTTTTAAACTTTTTAAATTCGGTCTGAATTTTACTAATTTTCACCAGTTTTCAAATACAATTCAATGACAATTTCGTAAAGAATGATAGAGAGGTCTTGACATTTTTAGAGATTTACAAGTAGCCCTATTGTCAACCCTTTTTGTGTTTGTGATGTCGTTTGCATTTATTATGGCTTTTGCCTTCTTGTTTGCGTGTTTTGTTTCTGTGTTTTGTGGTTTACTGTCCTCCTTGAATGCTACTTTCCATGTACGATCTTTTTATATTTCTTTTGGAAAACATAAAAAACAACAATATTCTATTTTTTTTAAATTTAATTAAGTTATTTCAAGTTTAGGCATTGTGACCAGGGTGCCTGGATGGTTGGAATGAAACTTTACACCGGCAGGGATGTATTGGAATGAAACTTCACATCCGACGGGTTTTATTGAGCATCAATATCCACATAGGTTAGACAATGAAAGGTGAAAAACTATGATGAAAACTTTCATCTATGCTTTGCTTTGATCATTTAAGCTCTTACAGTGATATATTCTTTTTTAGATTAAACCTGTATCTACAGAATGGCACGTCATTGTGTTAGGAGTTTTCGTCTACGAATTGGTCGCTCCAAGAAGAAGAAAAAACAACATCACCAACCTTTCTAAATGTCTAAGAAAGTATTCTGGTCAATTCTGGAGGCAGCTTTAAATGAAACAATTAACTACATGTAGAGTAAATTTAAACATGTATGATTAAAAGGCAGCCATTCTATATACTTGCATTATATACTGACGTTTATATTCACAAAAATAAAATTAGATATTGCTAAAATAAAATGTGTTTCTTTTATAGCAGGACCCGTTTATATTTGCTGTTGTAATATTAACATGTTTTATGACAGAGGAGAGTACATAGTAAAGGCCAGGGTGAATACATATGAGTAAAGCTATTCGTTTCCCCTAATTGTGAAACATACATGTATTGAACAATCTCTCAATATTAAAGTTGTGCTGAATCATGCTATGAGAAATCAGATTATGTCGTTTTGGTAAACAATGAAGGTATCACGAACGTATATCGGTACTTGTCGAACCCAACTGGATGCCGTGTTAAGCAATAATAAATTGATGCACTAGCAAGCAAGGCATTGTTGGATTGGATTGTATGCACATACCATAGACATTCAACACATTACTTCCGACTGGTGTATATCGGCATTTAAATTGCGTAGTCAAATATCTTCAAGCTCCAATTAAGACCTGAACAAATGATCATTTCCATATGGGTAGAACCTAAACGACCCCGGACTACATTGAATTTTTTTTCCAGATCAATTATTTTAAGAAGAAATACAAATATATGTTTGTAAAATGTGCACAAACCTCGAATATTGAATACTCCTTGCTTGGATCTGAGATGACCCTTAAGTCCTGAAATGGACGCGTACGATTTCTCACATTTATTACACTCGTACGTTTTTGGTGTTTTTGTTATTCCTTAGGTTTTACACAATCACTATCCACTTTCGCATGTTTGAGTTTTTTAATTTCAATGTCGTTATCGGAGTTTTCGACCTCGCTACACGTATATTCCCCGAGCAATTCATCTAAATCCAAATCTCAAAAATCTAAAAAATCATCTTTTCCGTAAGACATGTTTAACTGTACTCTTGTCAAACATAAAATGAAATGAATTTAGAAATAATATAAAGATTTCAATTTCTGTAGATATTTTTAATTAAATGATACAACGCAAACAAATTATGATATCAAAAGAACATCAAGTTACTTATTATCGAGATTTAGCTTTAAAGTCGGACCGATTAATTATTTAAATTGATGTTTGTTACATAAAGATAGATTATGTTGTTAGAAATTAGTTTAATTGTCCATTTAAATGGCCAGTTTAATTGTCCAAGATGATAACAAACGTGAAAGTGTTAACGTTCAGTTATTAATTATTAATAATGAAAGGCGTAAGTGAAATATTGCTTATACTAGTATCAGGTTTATGTGGGAACTGTTTACAATTTAAATCACAGCCCAATATTAGGATACTAACAGAGCTATTGTTTACGTTGTTTTTCCTTCAAAAACAACATCCAGCGCTTACATGTATCATTTCATGGCTTTATCAACCATTGTATTTGATTCAAATCAGAATCGTTTAAAAGAAATTGTTTTTCTCGTTTTTCGTTTTGAATTCAATGATTTCTTTTTTCAACAACTTGTACACATACTATATTGCCTTAGGGACTCAGATGTATTATAAACGGGTCCTGATTGCCTGCAAAAGCCATGCAAACTTAATTAAGTTGTAGTCAGTAAGTACGCACACTGTCTGTAATTAAAGATAACACCGGCCATGTAGGTATTATCGGCTCTTATCGATTCCATTTGCGTAAATGAGCCGTAAATACCTACGGCACTGAAAAATCGATATTTTGACTGTTATATAGCCCGTTGCACATCCCTGTATATGAGTCCCTGGTAAAATGTAGATTATTGAGTGAAATGCTGTTTAAATTTTTACACGCGTTATTTAGTGCAAATGTAAAGAACTAATTAAACGGAAGTGTTAGGTTCTGTGTTCAAAATCGGAAAACAAATATGGTTTATACAACTTCATCTTTTATCTTTAAACGTAATTTAAATACTTTTCTTACAGGTCTTGTGCTATCTTTATGGATTTTAGTAGACACAGGTAAGTTGTTTTGTCATAACAATATTCTAAGTTTGAGTTTAAAAGGGCATGCCTCCAGAAGTGGTCTAAAATGAATATATGTTCTTTTATTAATATTTCGAAGTTGTATGTGATAGAAATATTAATATTAAATTATTTAATACATTTATTTTTTCAAAGAGATTCGGTACAATTCGGGTACATTGCGTAAACCGACAGTATAAATTGAATGTATTTCCTTTAATGTGATATATGTGACTTGTTCAACCAATATTGAATGAATAGTTGTGTTTATATGTTCTTCCTATGCCAAAAAGTAGGTATACAAGTCGAACGGGAAATGTGGCTTTCACTGAGCATTGAGTGAATGAATGAATGAATGGACGGACGGACAGACGGGCGTATAGATGGATGGATGGATGGATGGACAAAAGAACGAATACAAATTAACAAACGGCGGACGAACGAACGAACGATCGAAATAATTTTGTTTTACGGCACATCGATGTAGCACACCAACAACGAATATTCGATAATTCCGAATTATCGACACGCCATTTGCGAATTCGTAATTGTAGTAGGGGCCATTTACGAATTAATTTCAAATAACGTTTTTTCAAGACATATGTGACTTAAATTATAACAATAACAGTACTTAAACAAACTACAATGAATAGTTACATTTTAAACTGGAAAAGCACAATAAAACATAGGAAATGTTTCAATTTTGTCGCTGCCTTGTTTCGGGCGTTTTCGCATGAAATCTGTGTAGTTTTACAGCATGAGGTATTTGTTGTACGTCACAATTATTGATCGATTTGTTATGATTATTGAAACTCTTTATTTACCCTGTCATTTCTTAAATAAAATAGTAATAAATCGAGTCTGGTTTTTGAACGGGGACAGTAGATAGACTATATATTAATAAAGTCCTTGTTTGAATTACATTTTTTATTACAAAAGTGACAGTCTATATTTTGCTGATTAAAATATCACCAGAGATAACTCAGATTTGTTCTCCATGATATTATCTAGTTGCAAGAGGGTTCGTCAACATTCAAGTTCGTCTGCTTATGTTATGAAAAAGAATGAATGAATTATATTATGTTTGTTGACCAAATTAAACGAGAGCTATCACTAAAGGTGATTAATACCCCCGCTTTGTGACCTGTTTGAATATGTGTGTATCCTAAAAAAGGTACTGATTCTGTATTTTCATATAAATTAACTAAAACACAAAGTTAATGAAAACAGTATCAAAGTGATTAATACTACCGCACTGGTGTCCAGGCAGAATAGGTATTATTTTCTTAATATGGATGTGTGGGAATACTCTAAACTTTATGCTGAGCAGAGTTTCAATCACACATAACTCACAAATATGTGGAGTCTCACATATTAAATAAGAAAAAGAAAATATTCAACAATTATCTGATTATATGTTAAATAACGCGACAAATAATTAAAATATGTGAGTAAAAAAGTAAAAGTAAAAAATTAGTGGAGTATAACCGTAGACGTTTTTCATTAAGTAAGTTCACATCATACCAAAATGGAAAACCAAATATGCAACCATGCAACACAGACCTAATAACAATATTAACTAATATTAATATTAATATGTCTGTGCATGCAATCATTATCTGCTTAATAACTCGAAAGTTATTATTATGTAGCCCAATGAAACCTTGTTTGGCGGGTGTATAAATATGTGGAGTCTTACATAAAACTTAGTAGAGTGTAACCTTATGAAGTTTGTATAATTAGTGGAATGTAGCCTTATGTGGTTTTCATAATGTATTCTTACATCAAACCTAAAAGGAAAACCCCAATTTGTGGAGTGTAATCATATTTTATTGTATTAAAATTCATAGTTCGTAACTTTATGAAGTTTTCATTATGTACTTTCAAATCATAAAAAAACGAAAATATGAAACCGTTATCTGTTACAGGACAAATAATTAAAACACTTGTGGAATCGTGTGTAAAATTAGTAGAATGTAACCTTATGAAGTCCGTATAATTAGTGGAATGTAACCTTATGTGGCTTTCATAATGTATTCTCACAAAATATCTAAAAGGAAAAGCAAATATGCAACCACGGAACCATAACTGTTAAATAATGCAGCGGAACGAGACCAGACGGACGCACAACGTAAATTATCTGAGTGTAACCTTATGAGGTCTTAAAATTAGTAGTGTATAACTTTATCAGGTTTTCACATCATAAAAAAGAAAAACAACACATGCAACCATTATCTGTTAGCATGACAAATAATTAAAAACTTAGTGGAATCTTATGTAATAAATAGTGGAGTGTAACCGTATGAAGTCTGTATAATTAGTGGAATGTAACCTTATGTGGTTTTTAAAATGTATTTTCACATCATCTGATCATACCAAAAATGAATAGCAAATATGTAACCATGTAACTGTTATCTGTTAAATAACAAAATGCGACGCGATGCGTCGTAAATTAGTGGTGTGTAACCTTTCAAGCTAACCTGTATGCCTTATTGCCTACTGACCATTCCATGTGGGTAACCCTGTCTTCACCACCCGTTCTGTTGTATTTTGTCTTTTTCATTGTGTAATTAATTAAATATTGCTCCTTGTTTGTAGTACAGTGCGGACCTACGATGCCATTGCGTTTGGACGCTGTGGTTTCTATAGGACCCCGTATCTCATTTATGAGGTCTTACATATAGTGTGTTACTTTATGAAGTTTTATGTTTTTTTCAAATCATAAAAAAAGAAAAAGAAAATATGAAACCATTAACTGTGAAATAACAGGAGAAATAATTAAAAACTTAGTTGAATCGTATGTAAAAATTAGTGTAGTGTAACCTTAAGAAGTATGTATAATTGGTGGCATGTAACTCTTGTGGTTTTCATAATGTATTTTCACAAAATACCAAAAAGGAAAAGCAAATATGCAACCATGCAACCATTATTTATTAAATAATGCAACGGGATTTGACGAGACGTGATACATCGTAAATTAGTGGAGTGTTTCCTTATGAGGTCTTAACATTAGTAGTGTATAACTTTATGAGGTTGTTATTACGTATGTTCACGTCATACAAGAAAGCAAAGAACATATGCAACCATTATCTGTTAAATAACAGGACAAATAATTAAAAACTTTGTGGAATCTTGTGTAAAAATTAGTAGAGTATAATCTTATGAAGCCTGTATAATTTGTGGAATGTCATCTTATGTGGTTTTCATAATGTATTTTCACATCATACCAAAAATTAGAAGGAAATATGCAACCATGTCAGTATAATCTGTTAAATAATAAAACGCGACGCGACGGGACGCGATGGGACGCAACGCGATGGACAAGCCCTCTTTCGTAACTGATATAATTATAGCCCGTATAATATTCAATAACAAAATCTAGCCCATAATTTCATTTGAGTATGTCGACTCTTGCCGCAAATTAAATATATGCTGCGTCACAGTCAGCGAAATTTAACTCTGCCCTCTTTGTTCATCTTAGGTAAATGTACTGACCCAGACATTTGCGGGAGTCTATTTGTATTTTGTATGACAATAGCTCAATTTCTATATCGAATACTGTGCTTTCAAACCTTGATTTAACACCCGATATTGTAGATCATATTCTTCCCGGTATTATGCTAATACGTTTTATAACTAGTGAGCGACATGTAAAAAATCAGAACGAATAATTACCTCACTTTTCTTTCCTTATTTTCATAAAATATGAAGGCGCAACACTGAGCACGTGCTAAGTGCAAATGCCTCTAACCTCTGCGGGTTCAAATCCCACTGACAACTCGACTTGTCAAGTGAAAAAGTGTCGATTATTACGGATTGCGAGAGGTATACAGTACTGGTTCTACCCATGAAAAATGAGTGTTCTGCATCTTCGCCCCGGTGGTCCAAAGTTTGTATATAGATTTTGCATGTTTTGCGTAGAATTATATGGAGAAACACTTGGAAACCTTTTTCTCTGAACCATACGGCACAGAGCTCTCATATATTACGTGTAATATCAGCTAATTCGACTATAGTATATAGCCTAACATGTGCTGACAATAACGCAAAATACCATTCAACCAACCACATGAAAAATACTTTGAATTCAATGTTGTTTTAATAACGACTCATCAACACAATGTAGGTTATTTAGAGACGCCCAAAAGACAAAACTTCGTATAACTTTGTGAACATTGAAGTGGTTGATATCGTTATTGGTTTATCAGTATGATTACGTACACTATGATAATATGAGAAAGTTGATACGAATTGATTATCGTTGTATTGTAAATCTTATATCAGTTATCGCTTTCATCTATGAATATTATATAAATGGATTATCGGTTTTATCGGCATAATTACATATACTATTAGAGTTATGAAGCGGTTATCGGTTTCATCGCATATATGATATCGGCAAATCGTATTATCAGTGTATATTATATGGGATATGTTTTATATGTATACTATATAGGTTATCGGTTTTATCGCAGTTATAATATCGTCATCGCGTTATCGGTGTATCTTATATCAGTTATCTGATTTATATGAAAAGTTTTATATGAGAATGATATGTGGCTTCTGTTCTATAAGAATCATATCAGAATCTTATTATTGAATACAATCATGTGTTCATTGTATATGGCAACAATAATTGTGTATTATGTAACTGGTCAGATAAGTATTCCTAAATAATTATCTGCACTCATTTACTTCTTCTTATTCTTCGTCTTCGTCTTCGTCTTCTTGTTCTTGTTGTTTTTGTTCTTCTTCTAGTTGCGTGTAGAATCTCAGAATGAGTATTTTCACACATTCATTTACATGTGCAGAATATATCGTACATTTTCTCTCGACCATCATGAATAAATGAAACATCTCGTAATAGGAATACTGTGCTGTCTACACCAATTGTCGCGATAAACGTGTCCGACGACAGCAATTTGAAAGAAGACACTGCTTGGATCACTTGACATGTTTTGAATAATATTAAAGTGCGACATTAGAAAATATGAGAACTTTCCTTATTGTGTGGATGTCATTAAACAGTAACATACGCCTGATGTTTTATACTTGGGCCGAGACATTATACGATTGCATACATTACATATGGTGGAAAAGTGGGGTACTCGTATATGCACCTGTGTATAAACACTTACTTATACAGGTATGAAAACAATACTTATTTTCCCCATAGACACCAATGTTAAAGTGTCACATATTAATGATTTGCTGCAAATTCAACTAAAGTATGGATAATTCAGCAGTGTAATGTTCATATAGAAAACTATTTTTCCACTTACTTTTCAAACGTGGGGTCACGAGACATGTAAGATAGTTCTTGTTTGTTTACTAAACAGGTCAAGGGTACAGCTGTTTTTTATTGATCGACTGTTTTCATTGCTCACAAAGTGTAAGCATAGAGTCGAAATTTCGAAAATGTTCATCAGTGATCCAGTAAAACCTATTAATACGCTTCTTATACATATAACCACAAAATCGAGTTTCCCCCTACTTATCGCGAGCGTAAGCTCGCCTTACGGTTAACGCGTTGTTGATTTTCTGAAATCCTGTAGAAAATTGCCATACTAAGGCAATACAAATCTTCGTCAACCAGCTAGAGTTACCTGCCCGTAAAGTTGCATTGTGGTTATATTCCACTAAATCAGCTGGATGTGCTCGCCTGGTGCTGTCGAAAGTAGTTCTGTATTAAAGAGTGCTAATCTTTTGTTCTTTAAAAACTTTTTTTGTGCAGTTTCCTGTTATTTTTTGGCAGTAACTGTATTCTGGACATGTTGTTGACATTTGAAAATGCAGCTCATCATGTTTTTGACTGTTTTTGGTATACATTTGAGAAGTGAAAGTAGACAGGGTATGAAATCACAAGGGGTAAAAATAGTGTTGACCTTTGACACGTTGTTAGTATACAACTGAAGAAATGTTTCTTAGAAGGTATTAAACCCCCTATTTTCTTGTTGATGTTTAATAGCAGACATGTTTATTTGCATGATAAAGTAAGTTTCCCAAAATTCTAACGAGGTTTGAGTTTTTTAACAGGTTGTCAACATTCTAACTTTACTATGGAACGGCAATGGAGACTCATTTACGCTATTATAACCTTGTGGGAGACGGTGCAAGGTGAATCGTATTTCTAGCACGTCGTTATAAACTCACATGAACGCCGAGCGGAGCGAGGTGTTATTCGAAGGAAAATAAAGCTAATTACACCGAGATTACAACGAGCGAAGCGACGTTATACGGCTAATTTCACCGAGCGAAGCGATGTCTTGTGCATTGAATTAAAGATAGTTTGTTTTAAATTAAAGATAGTTTGTTTTAATACATGTAAATTACATGTTTTCGATTCTCTTCTCTTCATAGCCTCGGTCACCCGGCCCACTTCTGATTTCTTCGTTACGCTATGCTTCACGGATCCAGAACCAGGGCTTGGGGAAAATAGGACGTTTAAAATCGCCCCCTCGTTTTGGGCGATTTTGGAGAGATTTTGAGAGATTCAACGAGACTTTCAAAATACATCTTTTTAAGTTAATTTAACAATACTTTCTTATTTTTAACTTATGAGAAGCAGCAAGTGACGTTAAAAGGTTTAACTGATGCATCAACAATTGACGTTGTACGTTTATTTACAACATGACGTCACGCAAACATCGACTTTATGCGCGTGAAAAAAACAACGCGCGAATAAATTGTGTTAATCGCTAGTGGGCGCTTTAATTGGCCTAATCTGCCCAGACCGATATCTGCAAGTAAGACATATGCATGACATATCTTGTTTTTTACAATCTAATTTTTTCAAAAACAAAAAAATCCACGATTTAATGCTTGATTACGTTTAAATAAAAATGAATGCGTCACTATTTATTATTTAAAAAATAAAAATAGAATATAATAGCCTGGTTCTCTGGCTTAAAATAGAATAGAATAGAATAACTTTTATTTTCCAATCAAGGACCATCACTGGCATTACACTTATAGTAACATGATCTAGGTACTACCTTTATGAAGTGCAAAACTATAACTAGTCTTTGATTGTTAAAATGACTCATTTAGAAACACCACATACATCCAAAATGATGTAGAAGCACTAGAGCAGATGTTTTGATTTTGTATTGAGTTTAGAAACTCCCACTAATGTACACTGTCCTTGGCATAACAGTATGGGACAGTATGTGCATTGCACACATTATTTAATCTCTCCATTCTTTTTACATAAACTGACGCTTGCCACTGTTAAACAACAACAAAATCAACGATTTAATGCTTGATTATGTTTGAATAAAAGTGACTGTAAGTTAGACTAGATCTAGATTAGAAGCTTTACTAGATCTAATTTTTTATTACTGTTCAATACAGTAGATCTATCTATTAAAAACTGTTGTTGTTGTTGCATTAAAAAAAATATTGCAATGCGGTGATTTTCACTTGAAAGCAGTCTCAATTTCATTCAAAATACAATATGACAAAAGGACTAAGAAAACTGGCTAAGAGCTGACCATCCTACCTAATAAATCTCTGAGATTGTGTGCACAGGGTCATTGTTTTTTGTTCAAATTGTATTTAACAACCTACTGTGCCATTTAAGTCTCAATTACACTTATCAATAATAAAATTCACCTGAAACAATAGTTAAATTAAACAATAATTATTCGCCTACCTAGCCTGTTATTGAAATATCCTTTCTTTTGCTTAAAAGCACAAACGACGAAACGTAAACCTTTTTTGTTCTTTGTAGACAAAGTCAAGCACGTATTTGACTGTAGTATGTCGCCATTATGACAATTTTCAATGATGATTACGTCAGTCAGTGACGTTCGACGCAATTATAATTTCAAGAGGGGATGTAGAGAGGGTAGTGGTTTGGTTTTGTTTCTATGGTGTTTTACGTCATTTTCAACACATGTAAGGTTATATATGTCGGTCAATTTTTGTGGTGGAGGCAGACCACCCATTTTCCGGGTAGAACCAGTACTGTACACCTCCCGCCATCCGTAAGAATCGACACTTCATCACTTACTAGTGGGGCTCCCAGTGGGATTCGAACCTGCAGCGGTGAGAGGCGAGAAGATTTACAACGCAAAGTTCAGTATCACATGAAACAATAGAACACGATAGGGTAGTGATCATTCGAATTTCCTATTCCTTCCTACCTGATCATTGCTGCTAACTGAAGGCATTTACATTTAGGAAATAGGAATAGATTGGATCATCCTGAGAAGTCTCATTAAAAAAAAGTATGCATACATTATACTGATCATGCTTATTCAAGTTCACCTGACACATGCTGCACAAGTGAACGCATTCAACCAGTTTTTTTTACCTTCTATAAAAGGACAGAAATCTGGTTACTTCACAATTCAAGTCATTTTTTTTCAAAACTCTTGGCGATTTGCTTCACAGTTATTATTATTTTTTTTTAAAATCTTAATTTTTTCAAAATAGTTTTGTTTTGGATATGTTCATAGAAGAAAGTTTATCTAAAATGTTTCATATTATCCTTCTCCCACAAAAACAATGTATATAGATCTACGTATTGAGTAATATCGCTTTTAACAATAAATCTTTCAATACTTTTTTCACAAATTAGGCAGTTTTCCCGCTTTTTTCTCCACAAAATGACCAGGTTAGGGTCGAGAGTCTTCACAGTTTTTAGGGGGGAAAAGCCCTGCCAAATCACACTGCAGTGCAGTGATTTGGAAGTAATAGAGTTAATGAGTATATCCCCATTTCGATTTCGAATAGTTATGCTTAAATAGTTTGTTGAATTGGTTTTTTTCCATGTGATGATCGCAAAGTTTGTATGTGAATAGTAGTGGGTTGCGTTTTTTTCTGTGACCCTTAGAACGGAGCAACTGAGTTGGGTTTAGAAAATCCCTATGTTATAATGTATTACAGTATGAGTAATATTACAAAATTTAACCATTTTATTTACTTAAACCGACGCTCGCCATGAGGCTGTGCCTTATTCATATTAATGCCCTTTTCCATCAAAAAAGGAGGGATTACTTTTTATTATAGGAACTACATTCAACTACACCTCGGAGGTTTACATGTAATTAGTGGTGGTAAACCTACAGTGGACCCAACCTTCGTGCAGGGATATTGTAGCCATTAATCACGTGACGATAGCTGAGGCCATGTGATTACAAAAAATGGCGATACACTAGGTAATGCTTGGTACAGCAAACTCTTGTCGTAACCAACAGGCAATTGACAATAATATCAATCATCAACTTCGAGAAGATGTTGAAAACATCCAACCTGGTTTTGGCTTGGGTGTAATCTCTTCATTAAATTTACGCACACCTCAGCGGAATACATGTTTGTATACAAGTACTGTAACTTAGTAACCGGTGTGCATGTTCGCTGAAATTGATTTTATTTTTATATAAATAAATTATCTGTGTACCCAAATACCGTTTTTCACACTGTTTTCCTATATTATGAATAAAGCAAGTTAAAATATTGGCCTAAAAACTACTAAACCAAAATATTAAACTTAGCTGGATGTGTGTGGTGGAACAGAAAGGGGAAGTAACACTAGCGGATACGGGGGGGGGGGGGGGGCGCACCCGGCGCGCGCCCCCCCCCCCCCCCCCTAAAAATTCCGGATCATACATGTATGTCCATGTTACTGTAGATATAATATCAAACAATTTCGATGCACGCCCTCAGTATTAAAAAATTTCTCGCTCGCTCTACGCATAATGAATAATGAGTGGTTTAATTAACACATTGTTAAATCCTTTTATTGGAAAATGGACTTTTTTATTCATACATGTATGTCCATGTTACTGTAGATAATATATCAAACAATTTTGATTCACGCCCTCAGTATAAAAAATGTTCTCGCTCGCTCGACGCATAATGGCTAATGATTGGTTTAATTAACACATTGTTAAATCCTTTTATTTGAAAACGGACTTTTTTTATTCATACATGTCCATGTTACTGTAGATAAAATATCAAACAATTTCGATACACGCCCTCAGTATTTTTTTTTTCGCTCGCTTCGCTCGCTTGACGCATAATGGCTAATGAGTGGTTTAATTAACAAATTGTTAAAACCTTTTATTTTAAAACGGACTTTTTTATTCATACATGTATGTTCATGTTACTGTAGATAAAATATCAAACAATTTCGATGCACGCCCTCAGTATAATTTTTTTTTCGCTCGCTTCGCTCGCTTGACGCATAATGGCTAATGAGTGGTTTAATTAACAAATTGTTAAAACCTTTTATTTTAAAACGGACTTTTTTATTCATACATGTATGTTCATGTTACTGTAGATAAAATATCAAACAATTTCGATGCACGCCCTCAGTATAAAGAAATTTCTCGCTCGCTTCGCTCGCTCTACGCATAATGACTAATGAGTGATTTAATTAACACATTGTTAAATCCTTTTATTTGAAAACGGACTTTTTTTTATTCATACATGTATGTCCATGTTACTGTAGATAAAATATCAAACAATTTCGATGCACGCCCTCAGTATAATTTTTTTTTCGCTCGCTTCGCTCGCTCGACAGATAATGGCTAATGAGTGGTTTAATTAACACAATGTTAAATACTTTTATTTGAAAACGGACTTTTTTTATTCATACATGTATGTCCATGTTACTGCAGATAAAATATCAAACAATTTCGATGCACGCCCTCAGGATAACTTTTTTTTTTCGCTCGCCCGACGCATAATGGCTAATGAGTGGTTTAATTAACACATTGATAATTCCTTTTATTTGAAAACGGACTTTTTTACCCTATCAATGCACTACCGCAACCGTTTTATGAGGCTAGAAACGGACCCGAAAATTTACCAAAATCTTACGCCACCCCTAAGCTGAAATCCTGGATCCGCCCCTGAGTAACCACTGCGGGGAGTTTGCAGTGGACCCACCAACAATTTAAAGTTTAAACAGAAATGATAGGCTATGCAATAATGAAATTATTGTTAAATTAGATTTGAACGACACCCCAGGAGCAGGGAGTGGCTTGGTAAATGAACATATCAAATTATATATCCCGAAAGTCGTTTATTGACATTGGTTGTCAAATTATTCTGAATATCAAATAATACATTTATTCGCATTTACAAACCCAAATAATTATGCAGCTAGCGGTGTCCCTCGAGTGGATACGTATTAAATTGAAGTTCAGCTACAACATGACCAAATAAAAAGACGGTAAAAGTAATAGAACGTTTTAAAAGTTGACAGTGTTCTATATCAGTACATCAGTACTTGGTGATGATGTTATTTCAAGGGAGTGGGTTTTATGTGCTACTTTTAAAAAACAATTGATTAATTTTATTTAACTTTATCACGCGTGTTTTTAGATCATCCGAGTCGATCTATTGATGATCTATTGGGATCACTCTTCGTCCGTCGTCCGTCATCCGTCGTCGTTAACATTTTTGCTTCAAACGTCATCTCCTCAGAAACCGCTTGGCCAATTTTGACCAAACTTCACATGGATGATCCATAGATAAATGCTTCTTAGATTGTTAAAATTAGGTCAGCGCGACATCCAAGATGGCCAACATTACCATGTATGGCCGAAACCTTAAACAATCTTCTTCTCAAGCATCACTTGACAGATTTCGACAGTTTTTCTTTTAAAATGATCTCCTATACATAGACTATCAAGTTTGTTAAAATGAAGTTTCCGGGGTCAGAAATGACCTTGCCCTGGGGGTCCAAATTTGTGTATTGAGATTTTGCATGTTTTTCGTAGACTTATTTAGGATTTTGTTTTAAAAATCTTCTTCTCTGAAACCGCAAGGCACAGAGCTTTCATGTATAACATGTAGCATCAGCTTATGATCCTCTACTAATTTTGTTCAAATGGTGACCTTGGGGTCTAATTTGGTCCCGCGCCAGGGGTCACAGTTTTATATAAACTTATATAGGAAAAATACCTTAAAAATCACCTCTTTGAAAGTACAAGAGCCAGAGGTTTAATATTTTGCATTTACTATAAGATTATGTTCCTTTATCAAGTTTGTTTAAATGGTGACCCTGGGGACACGTTTGGCCCCGCCCCAGGGGTCACATGTTTTACATAGACTTGTATAGGGAAAACATAAAAAAATCTTCTTCTCTGAAACTGCTTGAGCCACATGTTTAATATTTTGCATTTGCTAAAAGCTCATGGTCCTCTACCAAGTTTGTTCAAATGGTGACCCTGGTGTCAAATTTGGCCCTGCCTCGGGGATCACAGTTTTACATAGATTTACATTTTTCTTCTCTGAAACTACAAGAGCCAGAAGTTTAGTATTTTGCATTTGCTATAGGCTTATGTTCCTTTACCAAATTTGTTCAAATGGTGACCCTTGGGTTCAATTTGGCCCCGTCCCGGGCGTGACAGTTTTACATAGATTTATATAGTAAAACAAAATCTTCTTCTCTGAAACTACAAGAGCCAGAGTTTTATTATTTTATATTTACTATGAGCTTATGGTCATTTACCAAGTTTATTCAAATGGTGACCCTGGGGTCTCATTTGGCCCCAGGGATGGCAGTTTTACATAGACTTATATAGGAAAATAACTTAAACATCTCCTCTCTGAAACTACAAGAGCCGGAGGTTTAATATTTTGCATTTACTATAAGATTATGGTCCTTTACCAAGTTTGTTCAAATGGTGACCCTGGGGTCTCATTTGTCCCCAGGTCACATGTTTTACATAGACCTGTATAGGGAAAAAATTCTGAAACCACAAGGCACACAGCTCTCATATATTACATGTAGCCAAGGGGTCACATTTGGCCATGCCCCAGGGGTTACACTCTAGCACCGTCATTTTGTATTTGAATTTTACCGAACTTTGTCAGTGTCTGTATATCAATGTTGTTAGCACAACAGAGGCCACATTCCTTGAACAATCTTAAACAAACTTGCACAGATTGTATATGACCATAATATTTCGAAGAAGTTCGATAATGGGCCAGTACTCAGGTGATCGATATAGGGCCATCTTGGCCCTCATGTTTAATATTGGGTACATTTTCAAAACAGCCAGCTATAACATATAAAAAAACATTTATTGTTGGATTTAAAGAACCTCATATTTACAAACCACGTCCGATTTCAATAAACAATCGCCATTTTTATAAGACGTGAAACCCGTTATGTGTTTCCTCAATCTCATGAAAATCATACCCTTTATCACGCTACGATAAGCGGAGAGTATCAAAGCCTAATTAGGATTTGTTTTAATGCGATTGTTTTTTGCTAGTAAAAATGTGTTTTTATTTTAATATTTGACTTTAAAGAAAAACTTGTATTCGGTCTTGAATGTAGGTATATAGAACCAGATGAAGCGAGTATTCTAGTATTGCTATATTTTATTTTTATTTTCATTAAAGCAGTGTGATTTTAAAACCGCATCCACCGCTTGTTTTATAATTTTCCTGGTGGTGGGGTTGGTGGGTGGGTGTGGGGGTGTGGGGATACTATACATTGTATATATTGTAATACCGCAATCATACCTTAAACTGAAAGCTTTTTGCGTCAATATGACGACGAATATTTTAAAATCGGCTGTTTTAATGAGTTCCCTTCATGTTGAACGAATAATCTGAATAGAGATAGTATTGAGATAGTTGTTAAATATATTTGGGATTATAGCCTTGTTTTGATGTTAAATAATAGTCAGCAATGTCACGATTTTATGTAAACTAATATCAAGTACTTTACTACTAGACTATGCGGACAGTTTTATTTTACAACCAATTTCTAGATTAAAATGATTATCGGATACTCTGTTTAAAGGGACTGGAGGCAGTTTGAAAGAGGAATTGGTGCCAATTAAAACACAGGAAAAAACCTTTATAATGTGCTTCATTTTCATATGATATATGCACATGCCTGAAATAGGCTGCGTATGAAGATTTCTAAACGTATTTCTTTTACATCGATTGCGAAGTAAGTTCTTCCAATTTATGTCTTCTCATGATCAGACTCAAAAAAAACGAGTCTGCCACTTTTTTCTCTTGTTTGTGTTTGTTGCTTCCAAAGGATCACATTTTCAGTTATATTAAACACCCTCGAAGACTTCCTGAGTAGAACCAGTACTAAGCAGTGTGGATTAATTATCTTGCTCAAGGATAAATAGCATGACCACGGCGATGATCGAACCCACGACTTCTCGATCTGCAGTCCGATGCTCTACCACTGGACCACGCACTACATTGACAATCTACTAACAATCCACTGACAATTCACTGACAATCTCGTTTTATTCGCAGTGCTGTTTAGTTTATGAATAGTCTTAAAATGATTTTCGTTCTTGTTTTGACTTTTTTCTTGATAACGTTGTTTTATTGTTTACATATTTCTGCACAATGGGTCAACACGTTTGTATTTACCATCAATCATCGAAGATGATCAAGACGAATAACAAACCCCTTATTAGGTTCGGTTGAATTAATATTTATGAAAATGTTTGGACTGGAAAATACGACCTCTCGGTGTATTCTTTTTGTTTAATCATCAATATTAACTGGGACGAAAATGACAGCCCTGATATTAGTTAATATTGGGTTAATACTGCTAAGAGCTGGATCACACAACAAGAACTTGTTATAGCCTACACGCATCATTTGAATTGATATAAGTAATTTATGCATCAACATACTAGCTGAGACGCCGAGTTTTCCCGACCAAACTATTTCATTAACAATAATTGAATACATTACTTTATTGAAATTTGTTTGGTGCAAATGTACATTGAATATGCAACTGACACACAATATGATGGTTTGCCCGTATTTATATATTATATTATACCAACTAGTTATATTATACCCACTAGTCTTTCAGATCGCCTCCAGTCTCTTTAATTGGCAGTGGCCCATTCACGTACTGACTGAATTTTGTTTTTGTTTGGTTGGGTAGACATTTTCCATAATAAACACCAGCGTAATTTCTGAATTTTGTTTCCAAGAAAAACATCTGATCAGCTGATATATATATAGTTTTTAATTTGGAGAAATGAACGATTTCTTAAAATTGATCTGACACACATGCTTACTATTAAATAATTCCCACACCGAAGCATGCCATATACATACATAACGTTATCAAGAAAAAAGTCAAAACAAGAGCGATAATCATGGTAAGACTACATGTATATATCTAGTTGCTAACTATTCATAAACTAAACAGCAGTGCGAAGAAACCGAACATCCACAATGACACACATGCATGTACTCGAAGCCGACCAAACAAAAAACGTAAAACCTTAAGGCTTACAGACAGGTTGAAAGCAATTACCATGTGACATTACTGAGACCGTCTGCGAACCGGGGATTAATGAGGCTGGGTATTGATTTAAAAAGGCACTATTTTGTGGACATTTCTTTAATTTTATTTTAAATTGTCAATTCTATCAGCTGACATAAACAGTGTCAAATATCGTTGTTTTTTGCCGTTTTCCCAACGTTATGATTACCGATTATAGAGTCGAATAATATGTAAGTGCTGCTCATTTATTCGATTTAATTAATATTAGATGTACAGTAATGAATTCACATACTCCAACCTTAAACCTTGTCAATCATAACCGTACATCTATCATCCGTATCGGTTTTAACATATATTTATTTAAAAAGATATGTCCAAAATGTGTGTCATTATGAAAATGAGATTATCCTTATACCGTGCTAAAAATACTTGTTTTCGTAGAATACCATTTAAAATGACCATATTTTTTTCTATGTTTTCTTTAAAAGTAAATTCGGTCATGGACATTTTAACGATACTCTACATGTAGTCTACTCTAGTCTGGTTCTCGATTGGTCTCCACATTTTTTAATAGTCGACAGAGACCTGGTGTTTTACCTGTCGACTACCTGTAAAAATATTACAAATATCAAATATCTTAACCTAAATTATCGGAATGCACTATTGGAGTTAAGTATTGTACGATCATAATAGATGCAACACGAGTCGGTAAAATATCCGATCGCACCATTTCATTTGAAAATACAATTCATGTTGATAATGCAAACACAATTTTAAAGAGACACAAGGCAATCTTGAAGTTTATATTAAGCAAATATAAGTACCTCGATTCATTAATCTGTAACACCTCCATCGGTCACTACGGGACTTAATATATTGTCCTTGATTGTACAGTGGTAATTGTCTTGATCGTACAGTGGTAATTGTCTTGACCGTATAGTGGTAATTGTCTTGATCATATAGTGGTAATTGTCTTGATCATATAATAGTCATTGTCTTGATCGTATAGTGGTAATTGTCTTGATAATATAATGGTAAATGTCTTGATCGTACGGTGGTAATTGTCTTGATCGTACATGGTAATTATCTTGATCATATAATGGTTATTGTCTTGATCATATAATGGTAATTATCTTAATCGTATAGTGGTAATTGTTTTGATCGTACAGGGTAATTGTTTTGATCATATAATGGTAATTGTCTCGATCGTATAGTGGTATTTGTCTTGATCATATAATGGTAATTGTCTTGATCGTATAGTGGTAATTGTCTTGATCGTATAGTAGTAATTGTCTTGATCGTACAGGGCAATTGTTTTGATCATATAATGGTAATTGTCTTGATCGTATAGTGGTAATTGTCTTGATCGTAAAGGGTAATTGTCATGATCATATAATGGTAATTGTCTTGATCGTATAGTGGTAATTGTCTTGACCGTACAGGGTAATTGTCTTGATCATATAATGGTAATTGTCTCGATCGTATAGTGGTAATTGTCTTGATCGTATAGTGGTAATTGTTTTGATCGTACAGGGTAATTGTCTTGATCATATAATGGTAATTGTCTTGATCGTATAGTGGTAATTGTCTTGATCGTACAGGGTAATTGTCTTGATCATATAATGGTAATTGTTTTGATCGTACAGGGTAATTGTCTTGATCATATAATGGTAATTGTCTTGATCGTATAGTGGTAATTGTCTTGACCGTACAGGGTAATTGTCTTGATCATATAATGGTAATTGTCTTTATCGTATAGTGGTAATTGTCTTGATCGTACAGGATAATTGTCTTGATCATATAATGGTAATTGTCTCGATCGTGTAGTGGTAATTGTCTTGATCGTATAGTGGTAATTGTTTTGATCGTACAGGGTAATTGTTTTGATCATATAATGGTAATTGTCTTGATCGTATAGTGGTAATTGTCTTGATCGTACAGGGTAATTGTTTTGATCATATAGTGGTAATTAACTCGATCATATAGTGGTAATTGTCTTGATCGTATAGTGGTAATTGTTCGATTATCAGCTGACATGTAAATGAATCAACACAGCACAAACGCCTTTAATTTACATGATGATTACATTGTCACATTATATAAGTGCCATTAAATGTCCAAACACAAACACATACCTCGCCCTCTTGTTAATGATGGGTACATTGTCACATTATATAAGTGCCATTAAATTTCCACACACAAACACACACCTCGCTCTCTTGTTAGTGATGATTATATTGGCTAACACATAGCTCTCTTGTTAATGATGAGTACATTGTCACATAAGTGACATTAAATATCCACACACAAACACACACCTCGGTCTCTTGTTAGCGATGAGTACATTGTCACATTATATAAGTGCATTGAATGTCCACACAAAAACACACACCTCGCTCTCTTGTTAAGGATGAGTACATTGTTACATTATATAAGTGCCAATAAATGTTCAAACACAAACACACACCTCGCTCTCTTGTTAATGATGAGTACATTGTCACTTTATATAAGTGTCATTAAATGTCCAAACACAAACACACACCTCGCTCTCTTGTTAATGATGATTACATTGTCACATTATATAAGTGCCATTAAATGTCCAAACACAAACACACACCTCACTCTCTTGTTAATGATGATTACATTGTCACATTATATAAGTGCCATTAAATTTCCACACACAAACACACATCTCGCTCTCTTGTTAGTGATGATTACATTGTCACATTATATAAGTGCCATTAAATGTCCAAACACAAACACACACGTCGCTCTCTTGTTAATGATAATTACATTGTCACATTATATAAGTGCCATTAAATGTCCAAACACAAACATACATCTCGCTCTCTTGTTAAGGATGATTACATTGTTACATTATATAAGTGCCATTAAATCTCCAAACACAAACACACACCTCGCACTCTTGTTAATGATGAGTACATTGTCACATTATATAAGTGCCAATAAATGTCCACACACAAACACAAACCTTGCACTCTTGTTAATGATGATTACATTGTAACATTATATAAGTGCCATTAAATGTCCACACACAAAAACACACCTCGCTCTCTTGTTAAAGATGATTACATTGCCACATTATATAAGTGCCATTAAATTTCCACACACAAACACACACCTCGCTCTCTTGTTAATGATGAGTACATTGTCACATTATATAAGTGCAATTAAATGTCCACACACAAACACACACCTCGCATTCTTGGTAAGCCTTTTATGTTTGTGGTGTCGCATGTTCCCTTGTTTTTTCGTTTGTTTGTATACGCGCGTTTTTGGTTGACTACGTTTTTGTAAAATGTTCTTGTTCGACATTTTTATACCTACTATTTTGCCATATAAACATAAATTGTTGTTGTAAAATACTAAAAATGACCGAGTATTATATCAGGTAATACATTACTGAAATTGGTCGGGTATTATATCATGTGGTACAATACTGAATTTGTTCGGGTATTGTGATACAATACTGAAGTTGGCCGGGTATTGTGGTATAATACTAAAATTGGCAGGTTATTGCGGTACAATACTGAAGTTGGCCGGTTATTGTGGTACAAAGCTGAAGATGGCAGGGTAAGGAGGTTGTTACCTTTAACGGTGTAATTGATATATTTATCAGTGGTTGCTACCTTGTTACCTTTAGCGTTGTAACACAATACAATCTCGGACGAGTTCGACAATGAAAATAAATCAGGCATTGCAAAGTTATTGAGCTACCGTCTTCAGTGTTTAACCAACATTTCAATCCAATCAGATCGACTAGATTTTAAAATTGCGTAAACATTAGTAGTATAGATACTGAGGGTACCAGCGCAATTTCCTCCCTCGCGACAAAGCAATCAAACATTTATCAAGTTGTCTCCAGTTGCCCTTAACACAAACATTTACTAACGCCAAATGACGATGCCATGCTTGCTGCCAGACCCACATAACTACACAAACTGCTTGATTGCCCTTCGCTTAGGAAGAACGTTACCAGTATCACCAGTATCTATAAATTATCATTTATAATTCATAAAAGCTTCCATCAATGTTTTCGTTGTTTAAATCTTTTATTTTGTAAGTCACAGGATTTGTGTTTTGAATTTCATCAACAACAAATATTTCTTCAGTCCAATTTGGAGTATAACCGTTCTCAAACGTTCTTTTATATTTGCTGATTCTAACATTATCCCCTATTTTAAATTTTGGCTTAATTTGATTGCTTCTCATTTTTCCATACAAGTTGAAATACACCGTTCCTTTATTCTTTTCATCACTTGCTTCAGTCGGTGTCATTTTAATACTCCGATGTTTTGTGTTATTATACTTGTTAACCATTTCTTGCAACACGTCTAAATATGTATTTGTATTGTTAGCTGTAAAATAGTTCCACATCTTTTCTTTCAATATCCGGTTAAATCGTTCAATTACTATACACAGCTTTTCCTAAATTAAAAGTGTGATACATTTCGATATTATTATCACCAAGGAATTGCTTAAACGTCTTGCTATAAAACTCCACACCTTGATCAACCCACAGCAATTTACACTGTCTTCCTGTACTGATTATTGGAACGCTTTGGTAATTTCTAAACCAGTTTTATTTGGAACCGGCACAACCCAAGCATATTTGCTAAACATGTCAATAACAGTAAGTAAGTATTTAGTGCCTTTGTTATACTTTAAAAACGATTGCATATCAACCAAATCAGCAGACGATATTTTATCAAATTTATTAACAATCACACGGCGTTGAGTGAACTTTCTTCGTATAGGTTTATGAAGTTCATCTGCTAATTTGTCAGTCCATTTCAACGCCTTTTCTAGTTTTTTGAGTTTGCAAGACCAAGTTTATATTTTGTACTAATAACTGGTTTTACTATCAGATTTTTAGCAATCTTTTCTCCGATAGTTTTAGACTTACTTTTTTTAAACCAGCAAGCATTTTTTTTTATCACAACTTGATTTATTACTAGGGTTTTCATCATAACAATAATCATGATCTTTGCAAACAGCATCTAATTCATTTACCGGTTCTCCACCAGGACCACAATATTTATAACCAGGAATTGTTAACCCCCTTTTAGGTAACAGAGGAAGCATAGCTTTATTAATATCAATATTACCACTTTCTGTGCTTTTAACAAACTTTGTTTTTAGTAATACCACAAGATGCACAAGTTGCTTTTAACATTTTCTACCATTTTTTGCTGAAACATACTTCGGATCAACATTTTCAGTAACCTTTTTTACTTTTATGCAATAACTCATATATAATGTGATTAGATTAAACTTCGTTTACAAAATATGATTTTATGATGTTTTCATTTTCTACTGGTTTGTAAGTTTTTAATAATTTGTAAAGAATATCGTACACAATGTTTCCTTCTTGCAATTTTTTAATGAAGAATATACAGAAATATCCACACAGAACACTTGTTTTATCTTGATACTGAATAGTGTTGTATTTTATATTAGGTATGTACGCCAGAACTTCTTTTGGTGGGCTCAGATTAAACGGATCCAAGTAATAATTATTATAGTAACAAGTCCAGTGTGTACCCCACTGAATTTCTGTATACCTTGCTGCTTAACCCATTTTATTACATGTATATCTAAGTTAGAGATAGGTTTATTTTTTATTTTTTTTTATAAATGGGATACTTTATACATGGTCTAATTTGTGACTGAGTCTACTTGTAAACCATTTCCTCTTCTATCTACATGCAAACCTTTTCCAGTTACGCCACTAATAAGAGATCCGATCAAAGGAATTCCTAATGATGCAAGAAGCCCAAGAAATCCCCCGTCCTGCTGTTGTTTTTTAATTAGTTTAACAGGGCAGCGACCTTTTGACTTTGATATTTTATTTTTTTGTGCAGCTGTTAATTTATTTGATGCGAGAAGTGTTTGGTTTTTTATCACTAGGAACAGTTGCCGTTACGTCTTGCTGTTTTTTATCACTGGGAACAGTTACCATTTTATTACTAGAAGCACTTGCCAGTACGTCTTGCAGTTGTTTTTTTGTTAGTTTAATAGTTTAGCAACCTTTTGACTTTGCTATTTTATTTTTTTGTGCAGCTGTAAATTTATTTGATTTTAAAAGTGTTTGTTTTTATCAGCAAGAACAGTTACCATTCCATTTCCAAATATTTTACCAATTCCAGTACTTGCCAGACCACTAAGTGCCCCTGTTGCCAAAGGCCCTAATATCTTTGGAGCAAATCTAGCAACTGTTGATATTATTGTTTTAGTTAACAAACCACCTAATGCACATAAAAACCCTCCATTTTTAGACCTCATTTGTGACTTTGATATACTTATATATAATCCCCGTCCATCATATTTAGCTTTGTTAATATTGTTAATCTGAGTAGCTGTTAGCAGCAAAGGAAAATTCCCAGTTAGTTGGTTAATTTTAAACCTGAGTGTTAATTCTCTCTTGTTTTCATAAGCCTTTGCTAAACTGTGTTTCTGGCCATCTGTCAAAATTACTGAATAATTTACGTAAGTCATATATATTATAAGTTAGATTAAACAATAACTAGTTCATTTCCGACAGCATCAATAACTACATTTTCTTTATAGAGAACCAAAGCATAAACTTTATATCTAGCGGCAGGAAGGTTATTTAATTTATATCTCGGACTTAGTTGTTTTGGATCCATACTGACCTCATTACCTGTGTAACTTGAATCGAAATATATCATTCCGAAAAAAGTTTTAAAATTACGCACATTTAGTAAAGTTCCAGTGTTTTTATCATTTTGCTTGTAAGAATAATTAATAACATCTCTGAATAATCTGATGACATTAGCGTAACTATATTCTCTTTCTGGATAATATACGCCGTTTCCAACTTCCAATCTAGCTGATTGCAAATAGCAATTAGCATCAGCAGCATTGAGCTTAAACGTATCCAAAAGATAAGGATTTTGTGCTTGAGAAGAACTCTTGTCGGCCCTTTGCAAATACAAAAAACGTGTTTGGGATTTTTAACACCAGCTGTTATTCTAAATACGGATTCAGTTAGTAGAGAAGAACTTCCGTTTTCTTGTATCATTTCACGAAGATAAGCCCATCTTGTTGGTGTCATATGATTTGCCATTACGTAACTTAAACCATCTAAGTTAAATATCATTCTAGGTATCCAAAAAATTAATTTATCAATAACTACTCGACCATCATCGCCACCAGCTTTGAAAATTAGCACATTATCATCTGTCAGTTGCAAGCTGATTTGAATCTGACTAGGAGGAAGCATGTTTGTTTCCAAACCTCCAAAGAAGGAATATTTATTTAATGGGATTATAGAGTCATTTGTTTGATTAGTTATGATTAAAGCATGACGAGCAGTAAATCCTAGGTTATAACCGTCTTGATCATCTCGAGATTCTGCTAAAACTGTATTATCTTAATAAAAGTATTCGTTTGTTCCGGTTGTCTTTTCATAATCGTCAGAAATTTCAAGCAAACTTTTGACATTAACAAATCTGTGAAGATTATTTCCATCGTAAACTATTTTTCCATTTTGCTTTACTTGCATTTGATCATCAGTGAAGCTGCATCGTTAATTAAAGCAATTCTGTCGGCGTCTGCGAAAGCGGCTCCATCAGCAAGTTTGTTTACATAAAACTGATTTCAAAATATGCGTTATACCAATACAAGTAAGAACTTCTGTCATTTAGTGTAAACTGATAACCACTTTTCATTTGTCTGGTATTATTTCCTGGTTGTGTTATGGGGGTATCTAACTGAATAGGTACATGTTCATATCTAGTATTATATTGATTACTTCGAAACATCTATATATACTAGTAATTAGATTATTTTCTATTAATTAATCGATTAATTCTCGCATGAATTCCCCTTCCAGATAGTAATCTGTTAATGTTTGCATTTACATCTTCTTCAGTTTTAGCTACAACTTCTTTTTTGTTATCAGCCTTTGTAAGTTCTTTTAAAATTATCTCACCTTTTGGTTTAGGTTTTATAACTGAACAGCAGCCATTTTACCTACATCATCTCCAAGGTTTTTAGAACCGCTTTCTATGATTTGTTTACTAGCAGTTACTAATGCCTTTTTACCTGCTGTTTTTACAGACTCGCTAAATATTTTTGATCCAACTTTTGAAAAAATGTCAAATATGCCAGCTCCAGTTAATCAATCAGCTTGAGTATATGTTACCATGGTAGTGTCATAAACTTTTTTAAACATGCTATATAACATATATTACATTAATTCCTTCAAAACAAACCGAAATGATGTGTGGACACCATTAAGATTAATAATTTTACCGGAGAAATCGGTTATGTAAATATTAATACTGTTAATGATTGTTTTGTTTACTTCACAAAACCCGACTCTTATCGGTTCATCTTTAAAAGGATACGATCTCGTAAGATCAGCTGTACTTATTTTATAAATAACATCCCCATATGATCCATCAACAATAGAATTACTTATCAAATCACAGTGGATATACAACGTATCGATAGAATTTGTTATGTTTGGTGTTGCAGTTCCAAATTTAGTTTCACTAATAACTGCATCTTTGTCAAACCCGATCAAGTTGTGAAAGTTTGTTTATCTTAAATCAAGTATGAACTTATTATGGATGGTAACTAAGCATTTAAAACTTGATGAATCAAACTCAATTTTTATCGGGACAGGTGAGTCATCAGTTAAATCATTGTTTACATTCAATGTTTCTTTTATGTAATTATCGATATCAGCATAACTGTAATTTCCATTTATAAAAATAATACTTTTCCAATCTGTTTCATTGCGATACCTTATCACTTTGTTATTAAAATCCTCACTAATATTATACCATGAGAAAGTCATGAAATTAATCTTATCGAGTCCAATACCATACTGTTTGTTTCTGCCTAGTATTAATGGTCTGCCAAATACACTAGTAAAATTACTCGGTGTAGTTGAGCTATTAATTTTTATAGCTTTTTCTGATAATAATACAATTTTTCGTTCCATATAATATGAATAGATACAATTAATCACCTTTGTAATACAGTTTAAAACTTGATATTTCAAAATTGAAAACTTGTGTAGCGGGAGATTTTATGGATGCAAAGATGTTCCAAAAATGAGATTTTGGAAGATATATTTCAAGTGTTTCTTTTAGTATTCGTTTGCCATTTTCTATATTTGGCTTAGGACGTGACGCATAGGCATTAAACAAACTAATATTTTCTATACCAATGTCTGTATTTGTAACTGTATATGTAAGGTCTGCTTCGACTCTATAACGCCCGGGTTTTACAATCTCTGCGCCGATGGAAGGTTCACCACCTTCGGGATACTCTGTAGCATATTCTTTAGTATTTACAAGTGGACTGGTTGCAAAAGTAAAGGCACCAAGAAAAGCACTACGTTCGGTTCTTTCAAGCGGTTTTTGTGTCGGGTACGATACATAAGTATCACCAGCACTGTAATCTTGATTAATACTTATTCCATCTATCGTATATTCAAAAAGTAGAATCCGACTTAAATAGTCTACTTTTACTTTCAACCCATCAATTATACCAAGAATTGCCGTGTGGCGACTATCAGACTTTTGATTAAACTGTTTCAATGAAGCTATTTCAACATCAAAAGCTTTGCTTCTTTCATCCTGAGCAGCTTTCAATTGCTTTGAAGCATCATCAATAGCAGTGTTAAGCTTATCAATGTCAACCAGTTTGCTCAAAGCAGTCTCCAGCGACTTGCCGTCAACCATTTTCTTTTTAATGTCTTCAAACTAGTTGCTGATATCATCAACGTTAGTGCTTATCTTCTCATTTAATATTTTAATTTGAGTTAATTCGGTAGTAAAAGCAGTTCTCATTTGTTTTGAAGCATCGGCAATAGCAGTTTCTAGTTCATTATTATCAACCACTTGTTTGTTGATTTTTCCAATCCGTGTATTAATATTTTGAACACCAGATCTTATTTGTTCACTTAATTTCTTGAAGTTTTCACTCTCTTCCAATACATCTTTCTTTTCTAACTCTTTTAAAGCATCGCTCAAACGTTTTATTTCATCTTTCAATCCGTTTTGAATTTCAGTCATTTTTTCACGGTTTGCTTGCAACTTTGTTTGTATTTGACTTAGTTTGTCATCAACACCCGTTGTTAAATCTTTCATCATATCTGGAATTTTATCAATATTATAATCCTGTATGATCTTTGTTATTCTTTTTAAAGTAAATTGTTTTGTTGCTGCATCATCTGATTTTTCTGGATTGCCAACATTGATAATTCTATTTTTATCCACGTTAAGCTCACTTTTTAAAACATTTTTCTGTTTTTTGCCTTTGTTAAGATAATTAACCAGATGATTTTGTTTTACATACTCAGACAGTACAATACGAAAATTTGTAATATTGACGATGCCAGTAGTAACTTCCTCACCATGATCATTAAAAAGCCCCATTATATATAATATGATTAGATTAAATTACACCAGTGAAGTTACGCTTTACTAACTTCCTGGGCTTGTCTAGATACAGAAAGTCGTACTGCTTGTCAGTCGTTTTTTTATACTGATCTTTGCTGACATCTTGTTCTCTAGAAAGCATGTTTATTTCATTTATACTTGGTGTTGCAAAGAAGATATAATGAGAGCAATTCAGCCGAATGTCTTTAGGGGTTTTGTAATGAGATTGAGATAAATAAATTACACAACACTTTTTGTGTCTTCCCTGGATAAAATAATTAATAATATCATTTTGGATGCGATCACAAACATAATCATCAAAAATAGCTATATTTTGAGTATCAGAATCCAAATCATTCAAAGGGAGAACTTGATCATTTGAACATTCTAGTATGTCTTCAACCGGGAATTTATTCTTTTTTGCCATCTTTTCAAGTTTTTGCGATAAGACCTGGTACTTGGACTGCTCCAAGATTTTAGCAAACAAATAAATCTTGTCATAGTAAACTAAAGGTTTTAATAGCATGTGAACTAATGTGTTTGTTTTGCCAGAACCTTAATTACCACAAATTAACATTCTAAAACAACAGTCTGGCATAAAGTTCCATACTTGTTTAAAATTATCGTTTTCTGCTTTCATATCATAGTTCGGAATTTCCATTATTATAACACTTAGATAATATACTCAGTACATTTCGGTTTTTGTAATTTTTTGAAAAGTAAAGAAGCTAGAACAATGCAATTTCATATAGTATATATTTAATCATTATTTAATAGATGGTCAAAATTTCATTTTCAACATCAAAATATTTCATATGAAAATCAACGGTTCAATTACCCCTATCCAAATTAAAAAAACAACACTTTCAATACCGAGTGTGGCCACCACGAGCGTCTATTAAAAAGAAATATAAAAAGATCGACAGGGAAAGTAGCATTCAAGGAGGACAGTCAACCACAAAACACAGAAACAAACACGCAAACAGACAAACAAGAAGGCAAAAGAAATAATAAATGCAAACGACATCACAAACACAAATGGGTTGACAATCGCCTTGGAACGGCCAGTGGTAAAGTAGGCCACTGGGGGTTTAAACCGGTTCTAGGGTGCACCAAACCTCACACTTACCCTACTTCATCCCATTAAAACAGGACAGTGTAAATAAAGAAATCCCCGCCATGATCTAATCTCTAACCAACAAGGCAGCATCAATAGGCAATATAAGTAAAACACAAAGCTTGACATCTACGGTGCATAGACAGTATTTTGGATGCAATCACTTGTTGTGGCATACGCTGCCATTCGTCTTGTAGCGCTACACGAAGTTCCCGCAGTGTGGTAGGGGGGTTTACGCGGGCATAAACACGTCGCTTCAAGTCATCCCAAACGTGAGGTGTTGCATTACTTTCACACACATACACATTATATTCAGTAGGTTGCTGTGTAGCTGGCTCAACCGATACGTCTAAGCAGTAGAGCAATTTGGCTTTGTCAGTTCTAACTGAATTGCCATCAGCTGTTGCAAGGGACCATGGTGATATGATAGATTCAGCTTAAGTTCTGTCTGATACCTTGACAAATATGTCATGGTCTGATGATGTTATAGATCATCAGCAACATCTCTCTGTGCTGGAATACCGGACGATTGGAGGTATAGCTCATAGTCATTGATATCAACTCGGAATGGGGTTTGTGAAACCAATGATATATTCTGTGGCTCTTCCCAAGTCTTTTTCGTTGTTCTTTGTTGGATGGATGCAGTTCTTTGCACGAGGAAATAACTTCTGATGCCATATTTGCCATCTCTGGAAAATGGCCTCTAGCAGCTTTTCTCTACATTGACGTGTAATGTACCAGTGGTATTACCTGTACTTTCTACTGAATGTTACCCTGAAAATTTGTATGTTGATTGATAGTTTATTAGTAGTTATGTGACTTGTGGAAGAGGGACACTGAATCTCCTGTTTTGGAGAAGTTCATTTGACCAGGGGATGTGTTGTGTCAAGAGTCAGGGTGTCATTAAATATACTGTAATGTGTCTGGCGTAGTTCCAATGGTCATACTCAAAGAACATTAGACATAGGCGGTAGGGTGAAGATATATGCATGTCAAGGTCATTTTCCTTTGTGATTGTCTTTGATAAGAGTTATTATTATTATAATTGTGTCCAACTACTAGTAATCAGAATAAGGCAAGACTAACTTACATTGGATGGGGACAAAATATGATTATTCTTTGTGATTTGTCTCAAAAGCAGGATACATTGTAATAAAGGGAAAATGCCATAACTAGTAAAAAACAATTTTCAATAAGGGATAAACATCCAATAGTTTAATGTGCACAATTATTATTTTTCTGCTTTATGAACCATTTTAAAATATTTATTTATTATATATTTATTTTATTTTTAGTCATTGTATTTATTTATTTACTTATACTAATGAATTACATTACATTTAAAACAATCATTGTTAAAAGTAAAATACTAGCACCTTTATTTCTGGAAACTTCCAAATGGTAACGTATTTTTTGTTTGGTTTACATATCGTAACTCTCTCTCTCTCTCTCTCTCACATTTTTTATCATTTATTCTTTCGTCTTTATATTGATTTAATGAACAAAATTGTATTATTCAAATAGTCACTGTTTCAGTAAAGAACCAGAACCTTTGTTTCTGGAAACATTCATGACAAATAACATTAAATTGTAACTTACATTTCATATTTATGTCACGCAACGTAAACAACATTGCCTTTGGGGGTGGGGGTCTACATCCAACTCAAGGACTATGGCGCAAACGTATGCAGTTCATTTGTTGTACCATAACACGCAATTCAGTTACACATTTGCTGACGATATATCATAATATTCATCTTTCGTTAGTGTTAAGTAAGTGATTCCGTATGTGTTCTCCCACAGAATTCAAATAAATATTGATAATAACTCAATTTAAACAACATATTTGTTTGTGAAAACAAAGTTTTATAAGCAGTCGCCACTTTATGCTTTTTTAACACTTACTGTAAACACGTTACTGACCATTAAAACTTTTAGCTATTATTGTGCCTAAATGTAAAAGCAGACATGGTTAAAGGTAAACATATAATGAAACACACTCACTTGCAAATAATGCGCCCTTCAATAATGTCATTGCCACCTGAGAGTGTGTCCCGATAAAGTTCCAGGAGTTTGAGTAGTTTATTCAATCCCTGGGAAAGACTGTGATACTTAAGGCGCCATCTTAAGACAAACTCAAAGTTGAGCACTTCTGAAATACAATCCCTGTAAAGCCTATATAAAGCCTAGGGTCTCAGTTATCACAGTAAAAAACACAAAACCCATTTAACCACTTAATAATTGTCCTACTGAGACGCAGCTACATCAATAACGAAACCAGGAATCTGCTTTGACCGAACAGTGTCTATTATGTGTGAATCATCGTGTACATACAACAGATTAGTTTCATCGTATACCGTGTTACACATGTTAAAGTATTTAAATATGCACATCTTCCATTATATACATTACTGTTCCACAAACACTTTTACATATGTTGCTTTTTCCTTTTACACTTAGCAACAAAAAATGTGTTTATATTTAGCTCCTTTTTTATTACATTTAGCGACGCACACGTTTTTACATTTAAAGACGTTTGCATTTACATTTAGGTACCCTTTTTACGTTTAGCGGCATTTTTACATTTAGCGTTGCTACAAGCCCCAATTTGGAGCTCAATTCGCGGGGAGCTTCATGCGAATAATAAGTACACTCATAGAGCTTCCACATGACCGAAGGAGTCCTATGCGTAGGTTATGTACTGGAGATACGCATAGAAATCCTAACCACAATCTAAATGGTTTTATATTTAAGAGGGAAAGTACAGTATTTGGTTTTATTTATTTGTTTATATATGTACTTGGATGAATCCAGTATGCCCGATTCAGAATGGATGTTGTTTTTATCATACTTCCAAATGGCTCGTATGTAAAAATCGTCGACCTCGATATAGAGTGTATAGAAAGTTCTTTTCTGTCGTAAAAGTCATTTTACTTTCGCAAATAATTTCTTGTGACTTTCTGAAAAATGTACGTATAAATACATGCATTTTATCATGCTGCAATTATCTATGTCAGCGACTGAAATTTATTATGCGCAATCCAATATTAATGTCTCTTTTATTTTATTATATTTTATACAACCGCTTCGAAGAAATTGGGGCCATGCATGAATCACCTTGTCAGTACGTCCGTCTGTCCGTTCATCCAACAAATCTTGCTTACGCAATTCCTCCTTCAGAAAGTAATCCGACTAAAATGAAACATTATAAACGGAGATCATCTTTGTCCCATGGGTACTCTATCTATGAAGTTTCATGATATCTAGATTGAAAAATAGTAGAATTAAAGCGCGGAAGCCCTTTTCTCTGCCGGGCCACCGCGAAGTTGACAATTGACCTAGTGGTGTACAACTAGTTATCCCAAAAGCCGCAAAAGGATCATCTTAACCTTACTGACCTAAAAACAACAACACTACGATTCATTTACTCACCAAGGGAAATTTACATATGAAGTTTGTGGGTATCACAATGCCAAAGTTATCGCGCGGACCATGTCAAAATCGATCGACATATATAACCGTATATGTGTTGAAAATGACTTAAAACACCAGTCCAACAAACAGACATTTAGGATAATCTACGTATTTGACCAAAATCAAACCATACTATGACCGCGGAAAGTTTAACTTTTAGCAAATTGTTCCCAATCATATTATCAAAATGAAAAACATTAGCTATAATATTAGCTGAATATTAAAACGAAACATGCGACTTTTTGGCGTCAAAGATCCTCGTGGAAAAGCATTTGTTTGACAGAGCGCATCAGAAAATGGCCTGTATATCTTACCTCTAAGACTGCTACATGTTATATAGATATCAATATGTCATAATTTTTTTGAAAAGCTGTATGTATCCGAGAGATACCAAAGCAAAATAATTTAAACTGGTCATATTCATGACCGCTTTTGGTTACATTCGGTTTGCGGATATGAGGCGTTATACTTGAGTGATGGAGATATGGTGTGTTATATATATACTAAACCAAATTGCTGAGTATCAGCCTAAACATATGTCAATAATATTCTCATTGTTGTGTGTATTTTGAGCATGATTAGAGATACGGTTAAACTGCAAAATAACGAGTGTAAATCGTCTGATCTGATTGCATGAATATATTTTAAAACTTTTAAGTCATGTGTTTTCTTAGAAATAAGTTATAACACTTATACAACTTGGTATAAGTACTTCGAATTAGTGAAACTTTCGATGTTCCTAATTCTAAAATATGCCAGTTAAAATTATTTTGACATCATGTTTTACTAGCATTACCACTACAAATGCTTTTGCAAAAGACATTTTCGAAATATTTAATGCTAACGCTGAATTACACTTACTTGAATGTCAAACAATATTCAATATAAAGGGAGGTAATTTAAGATTATCCATATTTAATTTTTGTATAGACGGTAAATCTGCGATAAATGGGTCAATTTTTATGTTTTTTTCTATTATTCCGTACTAATTTTTTTTTTTTTATATCTTTAAGCGATCTTTGACTCATGTTATGTGTTTTATCAGTACATTTCATGTTTTCATATAAAGGGAGGGTAACTCTCAAAAGATGTAACACTTTAAACAAAAAATAAATGTTTTACAAACTATGGGTCAAAACAAAATACTTTTCAGATATCTATTCTGAAATATATGTACAATAAGAAAATTAGTTAAGATGCAAAAGTTGATACTAAGCAGTTTTGTTCAGTGTTTATATAGTATATATGTCAGATAATTTGGTTTAAATGTTGCACACCATAAAAAGGTTTTGTATCAACACCCAGTTTCCCCGCCAATTTCTATATATATACATGTATGTATATATATAATTATTTCAACTGCATTGAAATGTAATGTGTTAATACATTTACCTCTCTCTCTCTCTCTCTCTCTCTCTCTCTGCATGCATGCATGTGTTGGACTGTACTGGACTCGAAGCAAATACAATCCATTTTTACTGTATACTAACACTTTACTATCATATGTTAATGGGACTTGCATATCGAGTTTATTCATTCTCTATCTCGAGTAAGAGTAAATAGAACCGAATAACGTATTGCGAGTGTTGGAAAAGCACTTCATCTGTAAGTCCATGTGTATTTTAAGTGACCTAGTATTTGACATTGTATGAAACTCGGTTTTGGATATATATATAAACAACAGCATTCAAACTATTGATTGTTTTAAACTGTGATAATCCAAAGATATCTAGCTACACATTTATCATTATCTAAATTCCAGCAAATGTCCATATTATCGGTTGACAATAATACAAGATAAAATATAGGATAAGATAAAATAAGATAAGATAAGAATATTTCATCATAGTGACATAATGTTATGAACAAACAGGTTTTCAAATTAAAGTTATATTACACCACCACCAGGTCGCATTGAGCCTACAAGTCACTTTAAATAGAACATTATGATAAATAAATAAACATCCATTAAACAATTGATATAAATACATGTATAGTTAAAATTTATTAAGTTTAAACTGTTATTATACGGTGTATGACTAGTATATAGAATTATCAGTAAACTCTAAACAAGCATGATTTATTTTGTCTTTTACATACACACGCACGCACGCATGCACGCAACTACGTTCGTGTGTACATACGAACACACATACATACGCACGCACACATACATACATATATGCATACATACATGACAATGTAAACACTACAGTGTTACTCAATGAAATGTTGTATGTATACAACAAAGATCATTTACATTGTGGTAATATATTTGTTAGTTGTAAAGATACGGCTTTCTGCGAAACATAGCACATACAAGAAATTTTGCAATAAATATATCAAATCATGAAACCGGTGAGTTAAACATGTACTCGAGAACTATAAAAAACGCCTCATGTATATAGTTTCAATAATTATTACATGCACCTTTTAAACCAATGTCGCAATAGCCCTTGTATATCGCCCATTCAAAACTTGTTTTTCACAATAACAAATTTCTTATTTTCATTTTATATAGTCCTGGAGTATACATTCGACACCTTTATCAAAACCGCAACTATACACTATTTTATATTGTACTTTATAATATTGAATCGTGTCACCACAATATTGACTGTTTTAAATAATGAAGCAATATACAGTAGATAACTAAAGACAAATACTTATTTTTTTAAACAAGAAAGAATGAAGGCACCTATTCGTACTCAATGAGCAGTCAAAATAGTTCGGTTGTAAACTAATCCCATAGTTCTTTGAGCGGAAGTACACAGATGCCGTCTGGTGGGATACAATGAACTTACAAAAACAGCTGGAATGTTATGGCTATAATAAATATATTAATTAACAATGAATACAGAGAATAAATCAACTAAAGTTTACAAATGTAGACGTAAACAGCTGTCACGATAGTTGAGTGAAAAAAAAGGAAAAGAAAAGAAGGAAGAGAAAATAATTCATAGAATAAAGTCTGGAGGCCACTCCACGATTTTTGAGTCGAGTTCAACATTTTGAGAGGAGCATAGTGACAGGTATCACTCGACAGAGTAATAGTCTTACCTGTGCCATTGTTCAGACCTGATTTTGTATATGACAGGGAAAAATTGAGGTCAAAGGCCATGACTCTTTTTCAGAGTATTTAATTGAATAATTGAATGTACATTTTTGAAAGCCATTATTATTTTGTTTATGCACGTAGCATAGTTCGATCATAACCTAACATAAGTAAAAGGCTCACAGGTGAGCTGATGTATGGTGATAAGTATTCGTCCGTCGTCCGTCAGTGCGCCCATCCGCCGTCCATCCGCCCATTCGCCGTCTGTCCGGAAGAACGTCTTGTAGCCACTCAATGAAATGTGAGTCGAGTTCAACATGTTTCGAGGAGCATAGAGACAGGTATCATTCAAAAGGGTAATATGTTACCTTGTCGTGGTATCCGTGTTCTGCCCTGATTTTGTATGTGACAGGGGTAAATAAGTTAACATAAGTAAAAGGCTCAGATGTCAGCTAATGTACGGTAAACATTCTTCCTTGTCCGTCCATCAATCAGCCGTCTGTCCGCCCATTTGCTGCCTGTCCGGACGACCGTGTATTAGCCACTCCATGAATTGCAAGTCTAGTTCCAGATATTGCGAGCAGGAAAGAGATAGTTATCACTCGAAAGGGTATTCTCCCGTCTTTGTCGTGGTACCCCTGTTCCGTCCTGATCTGTTATGTAATCGGGGTAAACAGAGTTCAAATATCATGACCCTTTTTCACAATAATTAAATTTTAAAAAATGACATGTAATTTTTTAAAAGTATTATTATCATTCCGTTTGTGTATGAAACTACTTTCGGTAATTAGCTAACATGAGCCAAAGGTTCATATGTGAGGTACTATTTTTTCCATACGTCCGTCCGTCCATCCGCCGTCTCGTCCGCCCATTCGCCGTCTGTTCATACGCAATATGTTGACCAATCAACGAATTTTGAGTCGAATTCAAAATTTTGAAATTATCATAGAGACATGTATCATTCGAAACGGTAATTACTTGCCTTTATCGTGGTACCCGTGTTTAGTCCGTCCTGATTTTGGATGTTACAGGAGTAAATTCAGGTCACTGGTCATGACTCTGTTTCACAAGATTTAAATAAAAAACAAATGAAAAACATTTTATTTCTTATTTCTTGTTTATTTATAAATCACCTTTCGCGTATTATCACGCATGAGCCAAATGCTTAGAAAAAGCCTCAGAGATGAACTTTTATACAGTGATCACTCTTCGTTGGGCGTCCGTCCGTCCGTCCTCTCATCATCCACCTCTCCGTCATTTGTCTTGCAAGGGGAGGTAGTTGTTTCTTTTTTTTCTTTATTTTATACGTTAAACGGCTTTTTATCAGAAACATTTTTGCCGTTTTTGACCAAATTCCCACGGGTGATCCTGATATTATCGGTTTTCAAGTCTTTGTTAAAATAAGGTCAGTGCGACATCCAAGGTTGCCACCATTACTAAAATAGTTTATATCTTAAAACATCTTTAGTTTTCTCAAGAACTGATGAACAGATTTCGACATTTTCTGCTCAGAAATGATTCCTAGGTACTGGACCATGAAGCTTGTTCAAACAAAGTCCCAGGTATAGAGATTTCATATGTTTCCTTATGATTATATATGAAAAGAGTCTTTACAAACAATCTTATCTAAATCCACATGACACATAGCGTGTTAAATCATGATTCTGAGGTTATATTTGATCTACCTCCAGGAGTCACTTTTTTTTTATAGAAACAAACAATTTTGAAATGAATGAATTATTCGTTCGTTCGTTTGCTGTTCTCCGTTCGTTCGATGTTCGTTCGTTCGTTTTTACGTTCGTTCATTCGTTCACTATTCGTTCGTTCACTCACTCATTCACTCACTCACTCACACACACGCTCTCTCAATCACTCACTCACTCACTCACTCACATTTGTTTATTTATTTATTTATTTATTTATTTAATTATTTATTTATTTATTCATTCCATCATTTATTTATTGATTTATTTATTCATTCATTCATTCATACATTCATTCATTTGTTTGTTTGTTTGTTTTTTGTTTGATTGTTCATTCGTTCGTGTGTTCGTTTGTACGTACATTCGTTCGTCCGTTCGTTCGTTCGTTCGTTCATGTATATCTTTACATAATTAATATAATGAGGATATTTGTTGTTTTGGAGTGAATAACAGATTTTATTTCATCGAGAAGTGTGAAAACTTTATATTTTCACGATTAAGCCGTTAGTTACTATTACGTAATGCATCTGATAAGGGTCTACAAATCTGAATCTTGAAATCCATACCGCACACATATATTTGGCCGGATTTAGAGTCCTTTTGTAAGGGAAACAGGTTTTTATGTAAATTGCATTGATAACTATTATAATTATATGATTTTCTGGTATGTTTAGTGTGTATTCGGTAGAGTTACTTTTTTTCGGACCACTATATTAGTGTAACTAAGCAACATTATATGGATAATTCATACTTATAAAGCATTTTAGCACTTTTAGCCCGTGTATCTCAGTCTTTAGTATATGTTAACTATGTCTACTGAACCTAGATAAGTTCATTTTTGAGGCATACGGGAGTTTGTGTGTTTTATAACCGACCGAGACATACGCATAATATATGGATGGAAGAAATGTTGTTTTGCATAGAAAACATGTCTTTAGCCTTATTACATTGACACTTATTATATATAATTTTATGTTATGTTTAGTGAATCTACTGAACATGGATTTGGATAGAGTAAACTTTATTCTGTCCACTGTGTGTGTGTAAAGAAGCAACTTCTACTGGATAATTAATACTTACCTGCGTGGCCGAGGGGTTAAGACGTTTCGTTGTAAACCTTCTTGCCTCTCACCGCTGCGAGTTCGAATCCCACTGGGAGTCCGACTTGTTAGTGAGAAAGTGTCGATTCTTACGGATGGCGGGAGGTGTACAGTTATGGTCCTACCCTTGAAAAGTGGGTTGTCTGCCTTCACCACAAACAGGCGACCGTCATATATAACCTTACATGTGTAGAAAATGACGTAAAACACCATACAAACAAACAAACCAATAGTGTTACATGCAAAACCGATGAGTTTGGTCTACTTTAGTGTGTTCAATCTCCAGCTGGGCCATTCCAAAGAGTATATAACAATGGTACTCCCTTACTTGAGGCTCAGAATATAAAGCGTAGTGCTGGGACAGGTCGGGCTGTTGTTAGTATGTGACTGGTTGTGGTATCATTGAACGGCGGGGTACTCCAGCAGGGCAACAATACAAGGTCAAGTTGAGCATAGAGCTAAGCACACTGCTAAATATTATTTATATGTATCATTTGCTTGCAGATTGGAAACCATGCCTAAAACGCTTCTTACGCCCTTCTAGAGTTTCTTTACTCTATTTTTCTAGTTTTAGAATTTCACAAACTCTTCTGGACATAGATTTGGGTAGAAATAAAGAAACTTTATTTGGCTCGTCATAAGTGTGTGGAGGTTGGAGATCATCTTCCATAAACTGAACAAATGTACATATAAAATATTCGCAATAAATCTGAAAAGATCCTTGGGCAAATCAATCAAATACATACACTATAAACTTAAGCTTTAGTCCGTCGGATGGGGACGTAAACTTGATGGTACCGCATATCGGAGTCTATCCTCCGAACGCGTTAAAAACATACGAATCTATTCGATAATAAGAGTAGGTAAGGTTCCTCGACTCATATGTACCCTTTGTTTTTTTATCTCTGTGGCGGCTCTAAATAATTAAAATGTGTGATGAGCCGTTAAACCAAATTTCCTTATTTGGTCATTATAAGTTGTAATACCCCTTGCACGTTCTCTGCGGCGGCTCTAAATAATATATACTGTGTTGATGAGCCGCTGAACACGATTCAATTTAATTAAAATGTTCACCAATCAATAATTTATAATACTACCTTCCCCTTTCTCTGGGGCGGTTCTGAACAACCTATAATGTGTTGATGATCCGTTAAACAGGATCCAGTACAATTCAATTTCCTTATTTAGTCATTTAATTTATTTATTTCACCACTCAGTATGTTTTAATACCACTTGACACTCTCTCTGGGGCGGCTCTAAATAATCTATAATGTGTTGATGATCCGTTAAACAGGATCCAGTACAATTCAATTTCCTTATTTAGTCATTTAATTTATTTATTTCACCACTCAGTATGTTTTAATACCACTTGACACTCTCTCTGGGGCGGCTCTAAATAACCTATAATGTGTTGATGAACAGTTAAACAGGATCCAGTACAATTCAATTTCCTTATTTAGTCATTTAATTAATTTATTTCACCACTCAGTATGTTTTAATACCACTTGACACTCTCTCTGGGGCGGCTCTAAATAACCTATAATGTGTTGATGAACCGTTAAACAGGATCCAGTACAATTCAATTTCCTTATTTAGTCATTTAATTTATTTATTTCACCACTCAGTATGTTTTAATACCACTTGACACTCTCTCTGGGGCGGCTCTAAATAACCTATAATGTGTTGATGAACCGTTAAACAGGACCCAGTACAATTCAATTTCCTTATTTAGTCATTTAATTTATTTATTTCACCACTCAGTATGTTTTAATACCACTTGACACTCTCACTGGGGCGGCTCTAAATAACCTATAATGTGTTGATGAACCGTTAAACAGGATCCAGTACAATTCAATTTCCTTATTTAGTCATTTAATTTATTTATTTCACCACTCAGTATGTTTTAATACCACTTGACACTCTCTCTGGGGCGGCTCTAAATAACCTATAATGTGTTGATGAACCGTTAAACAGGATCCAGTATAATTCAATTTCCTTATTTAGTCATTTAATTTATTTATTTCACCACTCAGTATGTTTTAATACCACTTGACACTCTCTCTGGGGCGGCTCTAAATAACCTATAATGTGCTGATGAACCGTTAAACAATATTCAGTTCAATTAACTTACTTATTTAGTCAATATTTCACCACTCAGTAAGTAATTTATGTAGTAATTATTTCATATAATACCTCATTCCGTTTCCTCTGAGATAGTTCTAAATACTAGTAACCTATAATGTGTTGCTGAGCCGTTGAACAAGATTCAATTCAATTCATTTTTTCACCACTCAAAACGTTATTATACCACCTATTACGTTCTCAGGGGCGGTATATATAACATATAATGTGCTAATGATCCGTTAAACAAGATCCAATTAAATTTAATTTACTCATTTATTAAATATTTCACCACTCAATACGTTATATTCCCAAATTCCCCTTGCTCTGGGGCGGCTCTAATGAACTTATAATGTGTAGACGAGTCGTTAAACAAGGTTCAATTCAATTCAATTCCCTTATTTAGTCATTATTTCATCACTCAATATACAATTGTAATACCCCATTCCATAGTATAAAATCCAAACTATGTAAAAGGCCGACCATAAAACATTATTTATACGAGCTATACATTTTAAACCATTTAAGTCATAGTTATACCAACTCAGAATCGAAATGAATAAACTGATGAAACGGAGATTCCGGATTTGAGGGAAAATAACAACAGGCCAATAACACAATATAAAATTAATTAAATTAAATAAAATATACACAAAAAAACTGTTTTCCCCGTCATTTGCGCATGTGCATGCGTTTTGTATTTTATAAATATGGTGTTATTGCTCAGTCACGGATTTAGGGTGTTGGTGCCTATTCAAAGCGTAAACATGGGACGAAAGCAGCTGCCATCCAATAAACTCCGAAAAGTACACTTAAAAAGCAATTCTTCCCATCCACACCCCATCCACCTACCTCCCAACATTGGGCTCCACCCTGCTAAGCTGAAATGCTGGTTCCGCACCTGCTGTAATACATGTTATATGTGTAGGGAGGAAATGAAATGTAATCAGTCAATTGTATTGATTTTTTGTATTTTTTTTAGTGTATCTATTTATCATTTTACCCTTTTAAGGCTGACTTCTAATTTAAATTCCACACTTCAGACTCATCCTATTTTCGTTTCTACAATATTATATTTTTAAAGTAAATTGCCGTTTTGAAATAAAAACAATCACATGTGGCATTCTAGACCATAATTACTTTGCTAACCATTATTATTAAACACACACACAAATAGAAGATATGCGTTAAAGTTTAGAAACATTCTACCAATATCATCACTGTCACAGTGGGCTTTACTGTTATATTATTTTATCAAAAATTTTAACAGATAACTGAACAATACCAAAACGTATGATTCACATGTTATACATACACCATATATCATTAAACAATACATACTTGACATGCGTGTTAATATCACGTGTGAATCTCATGAATCCCACGTGAGATCCACACGCGTGGACTTTTTGTCAACGTGTGTGGATCTCACGTGACACCGGAATAATACTATGCCACCGTGAGTAAAGAGTGTTACATTCCATTTAACTATTAGATTTCAATTGATAATACTGTTAATCAACATCTAACAGTCACTTTTTTTTACCACACTAGAAATTGGCAAAAAAGACAATTAATTCTAAAAGATATACAGTACTTATGTGCAACTGATATTGTTCATTGGGTCATATCTATTACATCCTATACCATGTTAGTCAACATTTTACATTATCATGAGATGATAATATGAAATAGGTTAAACTTATAGGGCGAGCACAGTTCATGTTTGATTGTGCCGCTGCGTATGTATGCACCGGTATGTGCAAGTCTAGCTGCGAGAATCGTAGCTCTTATGGTGTGTACCTATACCATGGTAGATACATACCACCATAAGAGCCATGTTTCTCACGTCTAGTGCAAGTCTATCTGTACGTGTCTTATGAATCGTGACATCCCACCCCAACAAATTTCAACTCGTGTGTTTGTGTGTGTGTATTTCTAAGGATTATAATCCGTCCACCTACGACAGGCGTCGTACCCGACTATTATGGGCACAATGGATTCAGGACTTTAATCTGTGTGTTTGTGTGTGATGTGATGATATGTCTACTTGAAGCAGCGAACTCAATGGTTTCTTTATAGTGCTGCCACACTGAAATACCACACCGTAGTAGACATGATACCCCCAGTCACATTATTCTGACACTGGTCAATCAGTCGTAGCACTACCCATTATTTGCTCGTCAGGCAAGGGTTCCATTTTTAAAGTATCTGGTATGACGCGGTCAGGGGACTCGAACCCACGACCTCCCGAATGCAAGGCAGATGCTCTAACCAGTACACCACAATGCTTCGGTCAAATTTCAATTCGTTCCCAGACAGGACAGATATGGCATGGAACGAACTTCGAATGGCTATCTAGTCATGATCCAGTCTGGATCAACCTTGGCTGAATCACCAACAGTCATAAAAGTTTCTACTACATCAGTGTATGTAAGCTATATATACATAAACCGTGATGCACGTGTATACCTTTTTTCCGAACAACACGTAATTACGGTTTCAACGTTATGTCATTACGAAAAATGTATATATATATGATTTAAGCTTTTTTTTATTTGAATATACGTCTAATATACGTCTTGTCTTCAACGTGTGTTAAAATGATTCATACGTATTGTCTAATCATTATGATGATGTATGTTTGAGAAAAGTACAATGATTTTAAAACATAGGAATTTGTTGTTTCCTACTTAATAAATGGTGGTCCATTTTCAGAATATTAGTTCAATATTTAGTTGAGTATGTCTGGGGGTGGAGGACACCGGGTCCGACGTTTTTCATCAGTATATTCTGAAAATGAACCAAATTCATCAAATGCTATGTAGAAAAGACGTTGGTTTGTTTCACTGTTCTTGACGTTTAGCACTAGCTGTGCTCAAGATACTTATTAGTTTCTACATCTACATTTTAAGAAACTGTGTGTCCTATTTGACCCTAATGTTTCTGTAGGTGGTAGAAAAACAAAAATAGTGAAATGATAGGACAGAGAAAAGCATAGATCGATTGAAGCAGAAGACAGGTAAAGTTTCCAAACCGTGTTTTCATCACCTTCAAATTTGAACTACTCCGTAGCATCAGACCAAACCGGATGACCGGTTACAGGTACACTGGCATAGAAACGTTTCATTTATATGGGGGTCCAGTGGAAACCTCAAACTTTGTTAAAAGTAACAAATAAAAAAAAAGGTGAAGCACGAATAGTGGCGCGAAAGCCGGATTGCAAATTTAACATTTTAAGTGAAAAATCTGTGTGAAAAGGGGGATAGTTCAGGTAAAATAGATGACATAATTAGGGTTATTTTCATATAACATTTGTAATGATGTTCAGGGCTTGCACTGGCTATTTTTTTCTTTGCGCAACTACTTTCGCCACATGAAAAAAATTAGAGCCAAATTGAAAACATTGGAGCCAAATATTTTCATATTGGCACAAACTTGTCAGTGCTCACACTGGCCAGTTTCAATTAAAAATGAGTGAGTACCCTCTCAAATTTTGATTTTTTATATCTCTTTAGGTAACCCTTTTTCTAGATAAATAAATGATTACACTTCGAAAATAGACAAAACAATACTAATGTTTTACTTCTCACTAAAATCTTTCATTTTAACAAATTGTTTTATTTCCTAATCCATGCAAATTATATGTTCAGTACACCGTAAGGAATTTTATAATCAGGTAAACCAAGCATCTAGTGTATGATTGAGTCATAGATAGATAGCAGAGGTGTTATGTGTGACTGAGGTATTATGTAATAACAAAAAAAGAGAAACAGCAAAACAAAAATAAATAATTTAAATTTTGGTCTGTGGGGTTGAACTGTTATAGGACAAATTATTCTTACAAAACCTCGCAATTATAGGAAGAAAATCATTCAGCAAAGTGTGTATACATTGTCATATTATTATAAAAATATAAGACAATACATGTGCGATGTTTTAATCCGTTTTTATAAACTTACAACTATGAAAAACGATCTTGTTTACTCTGTCGGCCGCCATTTTTAATTTCTGTGTTGGTCATGTGACTAGCATGTGATCAAGAAAGAATAGATTATATTGTAAATAAAAAAATAAATAACAATAATTCAGTTAGTTATACTTTTAATTGAAACAGTTATAAAACAAATATACTGACAATAGTCAACTGATCAGTACGTAAACTTGGTCGATTAATTAGGTGTTTAAAAAGTGAAAGTAGAATTCTGTATAGTAAATGCACCGTATTCTCTGATTGGCTTACCGCATATGTGGATAAATTACACCGTTTCTAATTGGCTGCATTTGTAATTAGATCTTGCAATCTTAGCTGTGTACTCGAGGTGTGATTATTGGACAATGGTCATGCCAATTATCGAACTAACAAACACTAATTAGCAAACATGTAGGTATTTCACAGCTGGGGGATTGAGACAGGATTACTGGATGTTTATTGAGTCACTGGTCACTGTTGTCCAATAGTCAATTTTACAGTAATTGGTCATGCGTAAGATGCGTGTTAGACTGGGTATCGGTTTTTTACTCGCTTCGAGTGTCCTCTATAGAAATGATTAACGCTGTACCCTTCTTTATCTGGGTCGAAAATGCTTGTGTAATTGAAAAAAAAAAAGGATTTTGATTCTTTTGCGCAAATCACTTTCGCAAATTTGTTTTTTCTTGCGCCACATTTCATTCTTATGCGCATTTGGCGCTATTTGCGCATCCCAGTGCGAGCCCTGATTTTGAACAAGTGTCAAGTTCAAAGCTTTTCGACAATTCATTTTTGAGAAATGAGGAAAACACAAAAACTTTAACGGAAACTTCAAAACTCGTAGACGGACGGACGGATAGACGGACGGACACATGGAAATCGCCAAACTGTAAGCCTGGATTTGCTACGCAATCCAGCCAAAAATAAAAAATACCAATTCTGTACATTATGGTGTAGTCTAAACCCGACAAATTTGCTATTATTTCGGGCGTTTGTTTAAGCTAAGGGCTTTTCAGCTATGTGAGTGAGTAATTTTAACAAAATGTAAATACATTATATATAATTGGAACTGGCAATTTTAGTGGTAAATAAAAACACCTTAGTTTGGAAATTCGGTTAAAAAATAAATATTTTACAGCCATTAGTTCAGATGAGGTTTTTTGTATGTAAATTCCTATCTATCTGTATACATCCTGCATTAGCCTCATCTGCCGTGTTGCTGGGACAGCAAACAAATAAGAAAATTCAAATATAACTTCAGTTAGCCTCAATAGTTTCAGAATGTCTTAATTTCGTTTTGCCCAACTCATTAAAACCATTTTTGGATAAAAGGTCGAAGCGCCCCAAAATATGCAACATAGGGTAAAATATCTTTTGAACTTCCCCTACCCAAACACGCCAGTCAAATTATTGGGATCTCGGGAAGGTGGCTGTTCCTACCCCTGTCAGTGTGAGTAACATCTTGGGCCTAACCATCGTTTAGTCACTCTAGACCTGGTTTTGTTCTAAATACTAGTAGTTATATTTTTTCATAATGTACCATAATGTTACTGGTAAAAAAAGATGCGATGACAGAGTGGTTAGCTTACTTGCCTCTGGATATAGAAGTCTGGGGTTCGACTCCCGGAGGTTCACGTCTCGAGAATTGATAACGCACTCCCTTAGATCTAGAACTATTCGTGTAAGATAGTTAAAGTTACTGTGAAAGTATGTCATTCTTCCCTACTGATGTAAAGCCGTTGGTCCCCTGTGCAGGGAGAGACATACCCTATTCAGGTTAAAAATCTCGCTGAACTTTAGTGGTTATCATAAAAAAGCCTGTAGGTAAACTCATCCACAGAAACGAAACTGTGATAATCATAAGTATGTATATATTTACGTCAATAGTATTGGAAGAGAGAAAGAAAGACAAAAGAAACAAAGAATGATGGATCGGTAATAAGCATCTTGCTCACAAATTGTTTTCTAACAGACCATACGTCATAATGTGACGTCATACGATGATGACGTAAATCAATGACGTCTTGTCATTTAACATTTTACGTCTCGTAACATTTCCGGAAATTGCCAGATTGTTCGGGGTTGACACGAATGAACACGGAATATCCTCGTCGATTTACGTCAATGGCTTACAATAGTAGACGACCGAATACGGAAATCTGCGAAGAATTCCGATTGCATTTATGGTTTTACGGGAAAATAAACAAATGAAAGATAGTTTTTAACCAAATCATTTGTTTATCCTAATCGGTTAGCAGGACATATACATTTCTGCGACACGAAATCTACTTTTATTAAAGTGTGAAATGTGTTGACGAATTTTCGCCAATGAACAACGCGCAAGGTAACACTTTGGGCTATGGTTCCGGTTAATGGCCGTTTTGGCGACAGAGGTAAAAATGCAATTTCATTGTCATTTTTGGATGGGTTCGAGAAAGGTTTTTAATGTTTTTTTCACCTCATTCTGTCCAAAACCACCATTCTTAATAATTTCTACGAAAGCTTATCTTGTTAATTTCGTAACGAAATATGCTTCTTTACGGTTGAAGTCGCCCATAAACTGCCGTATAACCCAAGACTTTTTAAAAGGATGGATGGGTATGTTTACTTTTCGCCTGCATGATACGTAGGAATTTTTTAATTAATCCGGCGAGCTTTTAGCTGTCCCATGGGACATTTAAAACAATCTCTCAGCATTTTTACCCCATATTTTACTTGAAATAAATAACCAGATATCGATTATTTAACCGAAGTTTACGCAGAAACAGCAATAGCCATTGTACAAGAATCCGCAGCAGAAGTTGTAGCAATTGCAACAGAAGCAGTTGTTGTAGAATTTGCAGACGTAACAGTAGTAACAATAGTAGTAGTAGTAGTAGGCGGTGGTGGTGGTGGTGGAAGCAGCAACAGTAGCAATAGCAACAGCAGAAGCAGAAGCAGCCGTAATACTACTACTAGTAGTTATGGTGGTAGTAGACATAATAGTAGCAGAAGCAGTATCAGTAGTAGTAATAGTGTATTAGTAGTTAAAATTATTATTAGTAGACATAGTTACTTAGTAGAAGAGTTGTTGGTGTTGTTGGTGGTGGTGATGGAAAAGCAGCAGCGGCAGCAGCAGCAGAAGTAACGGAAGCAGTAGCAACAACAGTAGTAGTGGTGGCTGTGGAAATGGCGGTGGTGGTAGTAGTAGTCGTAGTAGTAGTGGTAGTAGTAGCAGTAGTAGTAGTACAATCAATAAAAAGAACACAATTTACTTTTAAATGTTCTATGAATGACGTTAATGTTATTTTCGGCTATACTTACCTTGATATATTTCTACATGAGTTTCTAGGTTTTAAATGTACACACGGCAATCTTGAAGTGTTTGAAAAGTCTCGATTTATATATCCAGTATTATTTTTACTTTTACCCTGTTTACATTTAAATGAATCAAATTGTATGTATTCACTATTTTGTCTTATTATACTATAAGTTTTAATATATTATTGGTGCAATAATATCAAAAAATAAAAATTTGCAAAAACAAATTGCTTAATACTATTCTTATAATTAATATCAATGCTTGAACAAATGCAAGTTATGCAGCAAAACTATTGGGACGCCCTGAGGTTTTAAAAAATAAAGATTGCCTTGTGTCTCTTTAATATTACGACTGTGGTAGTCTCTAAGAGTGCCAGTATAGCGTTAGGCCTGTTGATAGCCAACTCTAAGTGACTATGAGGCATGCCGTAGAAATGTCTTACTAAGATGTATGACTCGATGCAGTTTTCTTTACAAAATAGCATGTATTTTGTCTATTATTCCATGGTTATCAAAAATACTTTTAGGAACATGTTTGTAATGTTTGTTTGAAGTCCATGAAAACGGTGTTACAACATGCATCAAAAAATCAATTCCTACAACTTGAATGGTTTAAATTATCTGGTTCTAGTATTTAGACTGAGAATTTACTTCAAATTCAGTATTAAGTGAAATTATTGGATGCTGTGAATTAAAAATATGTTGTGACAGGTTAACAATTATTGTGTTTATCTATTATAAAAGTTACATCGGCTTATTTGGACTATGATGAATGGATAAACCAGGAAAGACCTAAAGTGAAATTGGATTAAAGGAGCACTTGCCAATTTTGATTAAATGGACACTTGACGTTGTAGATTAAAGGGACACTTGACAATTTAGATTAAAGGAACACTTACCGATATTATATGGACTTTATTCGTATATCAGATTTTTAAGAAACACTGGATCCGTTTTGATGTATTTTCTGTTAGTGAATATGTTTCATTGTAGTATTTGAATAAATTTCTTGATTATATTTTAAGAATAGTTGATGCTGGTTTTAACTTAGCGGCCAGAAGTTAACATGATATTCTATATCCAAATTGAGTATCAAAAAACAAAAATCAAATCGAGATTCGTTATTCAACAAATAAGTTCTAAATATCGAAAAACAAAAATAATCGAGATTCATCATTCAACAAATAAGTTTTGAATATCGAAAAACAAAAGACTCGAGATTCGTTATTCAACAAATAGGTTGTATTTGTGTGGCGTTTGTGGTCTAGTGGTAAAACGTCGGACTTGAGACTGAGGGTCCCGCGTTCAATCCCCGCCAGGACCATGTGCGTTGTGTCCTTGAGCAAGACATTTTTATCCACATTGCTTAGTACTGGTTCTACAGAGGAAGCCAACGAGAGTGATTAGTATATGCCGTTTGTTTGTTTCACAATCGTTGTAAAATAAATCAGTTTAAACTAACAAATAGGTTGTATTTGTGTGGCGCTTGTGGTCTAGTTGTAGAGCGTCGGACTTGAGACTGAGGGTCCTGGGTTCAATCCCCGCCAGGAAAATGTGCGTTGTTTCCTTGAGCAAGACACTTTATCCACATTGCTTAGTACTGGGTCTGGGTTGTAAAATAAATCGGTTTAAACTAACAAATAGGTTTTGAACATCGAAAAAAAAACAAAAAAAAACACGCGAGATTCGTTATTGAACAAATACGTTTTGAATATCGTAAAACAGAAAACTCGAGATTCGTTATTCACTAAATAAGTTTTGAATATCGAAAAACAAAAAATCTCGAGATTCGTTATTCAACAAATAGGTTTTGAATATCGAAAAACAAAGAACTCGAGATTCGTTATTCAACAAATAAGTTTTGAATATCGAAAAACAAAAAATCGAGATTCGTCATTCAACAAATAAGTTTTGAATATCGAAACACAAAAACTCGAGATTCGTTATTCAACAAATAAGTTTAGAATATCGAAAAAAAAAACGTGAGATTCGTTATTCAACAAATATGTTTTGAATATCGAAACACAAAATAAAACTCGAGATTCGTTATTCAACAAATAAGTCTTGAATATCGAAAAGCAAACAAATCGCGATTCGTTATTCAACAAATACGTTTTGAATATCGAAAAACAAAACACTCGAGATTCCTTATTCAACAAATAAGTTTTGAATATCGAAAAACTAAAAACTCGAGATTCGTTATTCAACAAATAAGTTTTGAATATCGAAAAACAAAAAATATCGCGACTCGTTATTCGACAAGAAAGTTTTTATTTAATATTGAAAAACAAAAAACTCGGGATTCGTTATTAAACAAATAAGTTTTGAATATCGAAATAAACAACATATTCTCTTTGAAGAATCCTATAAAATGCTTGCCCGAGGAGACGCTGCATGTGAATCCAAACACATTGTACATTAAATAGAACATGTAACGTCATATATAAGTTTATTTTAAGGAGTATGTGTTCCTCCAATGTTTCAATTTGGTTCAATTCGTATGTATATAATGGGGTTTAAAGTAGCCACTTTTAACAATGTTTCAGTCATATTACGACGGTGTCTATTTGTAGAGCTGCCACACTGGAATATCCCGCCATATTAACAATTTCAATTTAGCCAACGTGTTTAATAAAACCAAAACTAAACAAGAACTAATGTAAAATTATATCGATCACCTGCATTCCACTTTTACTTTAACCATTAAAGGGAATGTACAGACACAGCCAAACAAATTTATTATTGAGAGTTCTGAAAATCTTTGATACGGGTGAAAGAATTATCAAAATCGGACGATAAACAAAGAAGATATGATCATTTGAAGTTTCTGTTGAAACGGATATGGAAGCGGCCATTTTGAGAGAAATGACATCACGGTAAAAAATGGAATATTTATAAATATGAAAATTTACTGATTTATAGGGGAAAAATGACAGCAACTGTATAAAAAATATGTAATACTAAATGGCAATAATGCTTTATATGACCAGTAAAAAAAATGCATTCATTTGCAGTGATTTTCTTCGTTTTAAATGATATTTATCAATATTCCACATATGGTAATATGGGACTATGACGTCATAGTTCTAAAATATGGCGCCTCCCATATTCGTTTTAGAACAACCTTTAAATGGTCATATCTTTTTTGTTTATCATCCGATTTGGATAATTCTTTTTCCAAGGTTTTCAGAACTCTCAATAATAGAGCTTGTTTGACTGTGTCGCTATATTCCCTTTAAACTATTAGACGGCACCATATTATTGAAAGTGAAATCAAGATGTCATGTGTTGCGATGTCAGATATGTTATTCGGCTATACATCTCTCACAAAATATACTTCGCTCTTAAAAATAACTTTAAGGTTAATGTTACTTAACATATTTTCAAATAGTGTAAGTTTGAAGCTCTGGTTGAACATATCGTATGAACTGCAATGCGCAGCACAGTTGCCCTTCAATCAATTTGCCTTATGTACAAACAATCTGATTTGATTCCAGTTTGCATTCTTATTATGCTAGTATAATATATGCCATGACTGTATTATACTCCTAGAAGCCATGTTATTTTCTAAAATGCGTCATGTTAAAATATCGAGGTATTGGTGTAGATTACTTAATACTGATACAATAATGATTGTATTGTTGGTCGAGAGAAATTGTTGTCGTATCTAATTGTTTGTGCGATCATGTTTTGTATAAGTCTAGAAAAAATAATAAGAGTAACTCTTTTATTGTATCATTTAAACAACGAATAATTGTTGCTTTTATACAGAAGTGGTGTTATTTAGATAAATAACGCAGACAAATAAAGACGCGTTTGATTATGGACAGCGTTTAAACATTCTGCCTTTAAGGACACAAACGTGTACGTGTGTGCGTGTGTTTGAGTGTGTGTGCGTACGTGCGCGAGTGCGCGAGTGTGTGTGCATATGTGCGTCATCACATGATCGTTAGGTTACTGTATATATGTTTATTTGTTGCTGATATACTCTGTATGATATCTGTAAATATGCTATGCGCAAAATGAGACTATGGACAATTCCGGAATTCTGCACGGCATGGTCGGAATTCTCAAAATGCTCGGTTAAGTTCCTGAATCGTCCGTGCGCAAAGTAGGAATTGGGACAAAGTAGGAATTTGTTGTTCAATATATATGATGGTATACGGTTTTATTTTTGTCTTCGCTCATTCCAACACTGGTAAATAATATTAGTATATCGAAGTAAAATTGCTATTTAATCCAGAACATATATGGATAAAAAGAGCAGTCAATGTATTGTATATAATACCTTTTATATAAGGAATATAAAACGTATTTTTATATAAGAATCAAATAAGAATCATTATAATCATGTACGAAACGAAACATCTAAGACTTCTATATAAAAAATTAAATATCTGATTTATTGTTTTCGTTTTCTTGTAATGGAGCTCCGGATGGGTAAATCTGAATCATATTCCAACATTATCATGATTACTGCAGAACAATTTTGTTAGGTTTATGTTCGGTTGAGCTACTCTCAAGCTTTGATTATGTGCAGCTCGTTTTTTTTAATGTTTATGTTTCCGATTTTTAGGTTGATTGAAATTCAAAATGTTATACTACGGTTCTTAGAAATGAAATTCATATTAGTATTTTAACATATGTATATACACTATTATTGCCCAGTTCGATATGTACTTAAAAAGATTATGCCCCTTTAACAACTCTTCAGCTTTTTGTACACTTTGCTCCCATGAAGTTGGAGATTACAACTCTGCATGTCCAAGAATAATAATGCGCATACCAAATATTATGGATTCTCGTAGACATACAGTCGCATAAGCAAATTGTTTTATTCAATTATATATATATTATTATATATTGAGTTCCGTAGAGGTTAAATATGATTGTAGGAATTTTAAACGTGAACACGGTCATAAATGTGAAAACTGTCTTAAATATAATAAAATGTTACCGTATACGAGAAACTTACCGTAAATGTGAAAAACCCTTGTCATAAGTATGAAAACGACCCTGGTGATAAATGCAATAATTTTTACCGTAAACGTGAAAACATTGTTTTTACCTTAAACGTGTAAACATTGAAACGTCAAACGTAAAAACCTTTTCTTTCACACTTTTCTCTTTCTGTAACAATAGTCAATATTGTTAAAACAATAGTTAATATCGTTACATCTCGATTGTTTACTATTTTATCACTACTTAACTTTTTATGCGCACGTTTTGAAAAAACAACAACACGGTCGTATTATGTTTTCACGCAGAGCGGGCGGCGGACGTCGGGCGGGCTGAATGATTGGTTTCCGTTCATTTTAAAAGAGCGCCTGCTTGGATTCATATCATATTGGGTACAATGGCCAATATCTCGGACAAGATCGATAACCAGCTAGATCGCACATATATATTACTGGAATTAGTCCCTTTGATTGTTGAAAGGACTAGGTATGATAAGTGACAAAATTGGCCCCCAATATTGAAATGTTTAATGCACAAGTTTTGAATACCTAGTTTAGCTGAAAATGAACTGAATCAATATTAAAACTCATTTCAGGTACGTTTGAAGACTCTAATTAAGTTTAAGAACCGCACAAACAAGGCCTTTTATTTCAAAAAATGACATTTTTGTTCATTTTCAGCAGTTTTCGATCAGGTTTTGGTCTTGGAAATATAGAGGGCACCCTCGAGCACAGCTGATTTTTTGTTGAAACAGGTATTGGATAGGGATGCATCATCAGCAAAAAAGCTGTGTGTGCTCGGAGGTGCGCTCTATATTTTTAGGATCAAAATCTTGCCCAGAAAGGTCCAAAATCTACAAAATATAAAAAAATTACCGTTTTTTGAGACCCTATTAATTCTTCTAGGTAAATAAAATAAATAAAAATATATTTTGAAGATAGAATAGGATCAATTTAATTCAGTTTCTGCACAGTAACTTAACATGTATAATCCAATCTTATTGAACAGTGGGGCCTTTGTATAATATCTAGGCCAGGCTAGGTGATCAGCCAGATCGAACTTATAATGCCAGAGTTATGGCCCTTCAAGTTTTACAATTTGGTGTTTTTTGCGGTGTCTCTATAACTATGACATTTATAATCTAATCTTGATGCAATATGGGGACAATTATTATAGTCGTTATATCTAGGCCATGTTTTTGATAACCAACCATAGTTATGGCCCTTTAAATACCGAGCAATATACATACATGTTAAATACGTCCGCTCCTTTACAAAGCTGAAATTGCCGAAGATAAAGGATGGTACCGATTAAGTCCTTTTATTTCAGCTGATATATATGTGCTGAGATTGTTATGCTCACCGAATCGAATATCGGGGAGCATACAGTTGCCGCTTTATCGTTCCGTCCGTCCTTCCACGCAGTGCTTGGTTCAATAATAAAGGACGACAAGGGGAAGCAAGAATCATAACTTTACATTGGTTAAGGACAGAATTATCCCCCCTTTTACACAATTTTTTCTAGCGATTTTCGCGAATTTTTGTCCGGAAACCATTCAGCCAAATGTACTGAAACTTGAAAATGATAAAAGGCGAGGACAGGAAGAACATAGTGCAAGAACCACAAATCAATATTAAATGTAATTCCTAATAACTTGAACTCAGTTTTACCCCATGCCAGTTTCCATTTTGTTTGTATTGTATCGCTACTGTATTTTTTTAAACCAATCCATATAACTTGTGTTTTATCAAAATTTACATTAAGACCAGAGTATTTAGCATAATTTGATAATTCCTTAAGGGTTTCATTTAGAGATTGTTGAGATCCATCAAGGAAAGATGAGGTATCATCAGCATATTGGGATAATTTATATTTGGTGTTGCCGATCCTAACACCCTTAATATTTCTAATTTTGATAGATAGAATTTCAGCGCAAAGTATAAAAATATAAGGCGATAACGAATCCCCTCGACGGCAGCCACGTCCTATGGTAAGAAATAAAGATAAGCTACCTCCCTGATTAATGCTAATTTTGCATGTTTATAGAACATTTTTACCCATGATATTATTGAACTTCCAAATCCAAAGTAAGTTAGAACTTTGTAAAAAATAAAGTTCCAAGAAATAGAGTCAAAAGCTTTTTCAAAATCAATTAATAAGTGTAAGCTAGGTGTATTTGTTTCTTCTGCATAGTGCATTATATCATATATAAGTCTTGTATTTTCCCCAAGGTATCTGCCTGTTATGAACCCTGTTTGGTCTTTATTTATTAGTTTTTGTAATGTAGTTTTGAGTCTATTAGCTATAGCACTTGAAGCAATTTTATAAACACCGTTCAACAATGAGATGGGTCTATAGTTTTTTAAAATATAACGAGACTTTTTTCTTTAGTAAAGCACGTTATTATTCCTTCTATTTGTGTAACTGATAATTCACCCTCTTTCAAATCCAAAATATATCATTTTATTGATCTTACAACGAAATATCCTAATTTCTTCCAGAAAACTTTATAAAAATCCGATCCAAATCCTGTAGTACCAGGACTGCGATTATTGTTCATTGACTTAAGGGCATCTGAAGCTTGATCATAAGTAATTGGTCCTTCGAGTGCATTTGACTCATCTTTGTTAAGTTTCGGAATATCATAGTCCTTTAGTTCATTTTCAAGATTAATGTCATTTAATTCTGATCTTTACAAGAATATAACTTTTGATAGAAAGTTTTGCTTCATCTATATTTCAAATTGATCTGTTATAAAACTTGCCATCATTTATTTCTATTTCGGTATTATATTACTTGTATAGTTATGCGACTTTAAGTTACCTCCTGGGATTTTATTGCTAATGGTATTTAATAATCTATATCAGCAAGAAGGGAATTATTATGTTTCCATAAAGGTTTTCCTTTTTTAAAAGGTGTAAATGAGATATTTATAGGCTTATGGTCTGACTTTATAGGAAAAATACTTAAACGATATTCTTCTCTGAAACCACAGGTATACGCTTACTGAGCATGAATAGACGGATAAACCATCCAATCAGCATCGGCCCCGAGGTCCGCCCCAGCCCTGGATATATGAACTTTGAAACCTTGAGATCAACCACCTATAACCACATTAACGCTTACTAGGCATGAACAGACTGATAAAACCATCCAACCAAAAATCGATTTCGGGGTCCGTCCGTAACCCTGGGACATAACCCCTAGCCAATAACTTGAAAACTGTTGAATTGCTCACCCTAACACTATATATACACTTACTGGGAACTAAGACTATAACCTGGCCAGTTGTACATTTATTTACAAATGAGAAAGTATTTCAGACATGAGAAAAAAAAGCGAGTATAGCCTGTTTAATATTATTTTTTCTTCTCCATGTATATCGTTTATGTGTAGGTAATTTCTCGATATGGATCTATTAAATTAAATTGTTCCATAATTTCTAAAATATTTTCTAGCGCCTTTGTGTTATTTATATTTGTATAGCTAAAATAGTCTAATTAATGGGTCTTGAACAATATATAAAATCTCGACCTATTATGAATTTATCATTGTTAAAGTTCACTGTAATATTAATAATGGTCTCAAAAAAAAAGGTGAATCCGAGTTTGGTCCATGTATAACTAATTAATGTAAATCGATTAGTATCTACTGTTAAGTAAACAATAAGAAAGTTTCCCTTAGGGTCAGATTTGTTATGTGTGTATTTTTTAATCCAACGTTTTTGTTAAATAAATTGCCACACCTTTCGATTGATGTGCCTGAACTGAAAAGACAGTCATTACCCCAGTGATATGCGAATACATTTCTCTATAGCCACTGATGAATGAATATCTTATAAACAGTATATATCACAGTTTTAAATTTTAGGTAGTTAAATACATCTAATCGTTCTGAGACAGAGCCAAGACACTGACTGGTTGAACGATAACAGTTTAAGTTCGCATCAACATCCACTGATATAGGCTCTACTGAAGATATTAAAACCAACAAAAAAGGCTGCTGGCCAGCTTTTGAAGCTCAGTGGAAAATTAATTGAAGTGTGAGACCTTAACCTGCTGACTGAATAAATGAATACATGAATGAATACAGCCGTCTCTGTTGTCTCTCCAGGGTCTCTATATTACCGGACCCATGGTATATCTCTTTCAACAAGATCCATCTGTTTGATGAATGACTGAGAGCAAGTGAGGTGGTGGTGAGGAGTGAGTGAGTGTGAGTGGTGGTGAGTGTGTGGTGGGTGGGAGTGAGTGAGTGAGTGAGTGAGTGAGTGAGTGAGTGATGTGCGTGGTGCGTGAGTGAGTGAGTTGAGTGAGTGAGTGAGTGAAGTGAGTGAGTTGAGTGAGTGATGGTGAGTGAGTGAGTGAGTGATGTGAGTGTGTGAGTGAGTGAGTGAGGTGAGTTGAGTGAGTGAGTGAGTGATGTGATGTGAGTGAGTGAGTGAGTGAGTGAGTGAGTGAGAGTGAGGAGTGAGTGAGTGTGTGAGTGAGTGAGTGAGTGAGTGAGTGAGTGAGTGAGTGAGTGAGTGAGTGAGTGAGTGAGTGAAGCCGTCTGTCTAGAGCTCAGCATCGCTAGATCCTTTGAGAGCAACACACACAATTAAGAGAATAAAGCAGCAGACTCGGTTTTATTGAGTTTGTTCATGAGAAGTAATGAAAGAAGCAACACTTCTCACGCCCCCTAGCACCGGCTTAAGCGGTATTCTACTTCAAAGCCACCTATACTGGGCTCGTTGGTCCCGGTTTTCTTTTTGCAATAAAATAATTGTAATATTATGCCGACTCAAATAAAACTTTTGTATCATGTATCTTGTAATATATTTAGGTAAACACCGCTTTTTTATGTTCTAATACAATATATTATTTAGTACTGCACAGTAAATATGTATTACATGTATATGTTACCGTTCAGATTTTGAAATTTATTGAAATTATTGCAATCAGGAATTTGAATACTAAATTATTGATATATGAATTCATGTCTTAAATATGTCGGTATTAAATAATCCTTATCTGATGTCTTTTCGGATATTTTTTCCAATTAACCCTTAGTCCGGTAAGCACAACTATAGTGATTTATGCGACTAGTGTAACCCAGATCAGCCTGTGAGTAACTGTTCTCAGCTCGTCATTAACAGACTAACGATTGAAGTTTTAGATGCAGCCAGTCACAAAGACCATAAACACACACACACGCACGCACGCCCCCCCCCCCCCCCCCCCACACACACACACAACGCATGTACATGTCAGTCACAACTCGCAAAAAGAACACATTTTGCCTTATTAATGAAAATAATTCAAATTTAACGAAGAAAAGTACAAATTCAATGAAGGAAAGTCATGAAATTAATTTAGCAGGCCAATGGGCAAGTAATGACAAGGGAGTTTTATGGCTGTCATTCAAACCAATATGCACCGTTGTTTACTCGACACCCCTTCAGCGGGTGTCATAATCTAATTAGGGCCCTCTTAATTGGGGTGAAATCTAAGTGGACTTGATTTAATTACATCAAAACCGACGGTTTGAACGTTCCAAGCCTATAAATACAAATAAAACAATATATATATTTCTCTCATTTAGGTTAATTAAAGATTAATTAACTAAATAAAAGCGCCATGAAACTATTTTTAGTATTAAACATGCTATAGCAGATAAAAACAAATGTTTCCGTCATTTTTCTTGCGTCTATACTATAGAGTGGACTGAAAATGATATTTAAATGAACGTCATGTTTGCATGTCGCAATAAATGAACATTGTCATTTTTGCGTGTGCAATAAATGAACATTCAATTGGGTTATTGTCTATCTAAATCTCCGAAAAATGATAAATCCGCATAAATTAAGTTCACAGCCATATCATTTTCTTTTCTAACTTGCGTTAAATAAACCCATCTTGAACGGCAGCAAATCATCTTAAAAAGTACTAAATATCAATTTCGATAGAGATGGCTGAGTACACAGAACGCTTTCATTTATCAAGCCGTTCAAACAGGAAGGTGAATCCGAAATGTCTAATAAACTGTAACAAATCGGGAAATGCGTCACAACTTAACATTTTCTACTCGATTTTATGTAGCTATTAGTCTCGGCTACACGCACATGCATTGAGTGTTGGTGTTTACGGCATTGTGGAGTAACAGGTCGTGCTCCAACCTTTACGCAACGCGACAAGTACCGTCCCGCCACAGGTTTTAAACAATTGTTCATGAAGCATCATGTAAACGTAACGTATGAAATGAACCTCAGAGTAACAAAAAAAGAAAGGTTGAAATGCTGAATTATTGGAAAAAAAGGATAGAACAAATATTTTACAAAAAACGAGCCAAAATTTAGATAAATGCCTCTTTTACAGGGTATGGGTTAGAACTATAGTTTCTGTCATCTATATGTGTAGGTCGATTTTAATGAACTATGTGTTTAACGCTAGCCTAATGAAAGTTTAATGTAAATGGAATACTATATTGTCGATATATAAGCGTGTGTAAAAGAAAATGTGATAATGCATGCCCAATATACAAAATGCTTATAAATCTCAAAATCGCAATTTCTCGGAATGCGTATTTTTAATGTAGGATACACAACCCACCACAATTACACCTAAGGCTTAAATTGAAGATGTCAATGTCATGTAACTGTTTATATGTGGTTTTGAACTTTACTGTTTGAAATAACGCTCATATTTAACAAAAACCGATGCAAAATTAGCATAAATGCATTTTTACGTGGGGTGGGGTGGGTTAGAACAGTAGTCACCCATATTTGTCTGTCAATTTTAATGAAGTTTATATAAATTGCTTATTAAATGATGTCCTAATCTGAAAAATGGAATAACTGGTCTATATATATGCATGTTTTTCGAAAATCGGTCATAACTCAATGCACGGTATACACAAAATGCTTCAAAATCTTAAAATTACACTTTCTCGGCATGCATAACTTCAATGTAACATGCATAAATCCATACACTTACGCATACATATGTGTTAAAATGGATTATTACAACTAACTCTTACTGTTTATGTATATAATTGGCATTGGATTATGACAATATTTCCTTTTTGGTCCGATGGATATACCAACAATGATCTAAAAGGCTATTTTAAAGGGGGGTGGGGGGGGGGGGGGGCATGAGGTACATTTAATGACAATATATACCTTATTTCTGGTCAGAATTTAATTAACTAAGTATTTATTGACAGATAATTGATATATATAGTTATATATGTATAGTTATAAGCATGCTAGTCTGAACAATACATGATTTTAATTGATTAATATAAAATACACATTTTAATTGGGGTGGGCTACAATTTTAGTCTATAGCACCGCTGTTGATGGTCATACTTCCATAAATTAAATATTTTATGTGGGTTTATCATGCCTTGTAACAATAAATGTAAACCTAATTACAGTAGACTACTTTTAGGTTGCACTTTGCAATTATTCAGCAAAAGGCAATCGTCACACTTGAGTCAGGATAAATATTTAAACCGGTTTAGCGCCAGAACCGCTAAGTCAATATGCATGCAATTTACTGAAAAAGTGTGACTTGTGATCACAAGTTCACTGTTAGGAAATGATTTGAATACATTTTTTGGTTTTTGGGATATTGCTTTCTTTCACATTTCAGTGCTGTCTAGATTTCTAGACATGTCTGTTTAGTTTAAACATATTTTATTTCTCATTGTTATTACAGTATGGAATCTGTACACAATAGCAGAAAAAAGATTAGAACGAAAGTAAACTACTTATTATGTTCTTCTCCTATTTTTTACACATTTCAGTGCTGTCTACATTTCTAGACTTGTCAGATTCTGACTGTGAGACAAGGTATACCCCTCAAAATTTTTTTTTCTCCCTAAACACTCTAATTGATCTAAAACACAACAAAAAACATTTTTATTCCGGGAAAATTTTGAAACAGGGAGAAAAAAAATGGAGGAAGATTCTAAAGAAGAAAACCTTGTTTTCTGAAGAAGACCCGATTTATGTATTAGCGTGTATGGTAAGACGAAGACCCAGTGTATGTATTAGCATGTAATGTAAGACTAAGACCCAGTGTATGTATTGCACACAAACTTAAACATTTCAGACAATATGTCATTTCCAAAAATAAATAAATAACTATATATATATTTGTACGTAAACAAAGTTTTCATTCCAATTATAAAGGTATAATTTAATTTGACTCCTTCTATTTCTGACTTCTCTGTGCCCGAAAGCCATTAAAATTGTAAAATAATCGTCTTCACATGGGAAATTAATGTTGCAAAAATTGTGTTGACTTATAACACATATACTGCGCACTAGATTTTATTGAAGAAGAATGACAAAACAAAAGGTGACGACTCTTTACAACACACATTTCTTTCAGATGATAAAATCACAAGATACTCTCTGGTTCTGGTTTAACATGCCTTTATTTGAACACGGATCAGAAGTTTGATAAAATTGGTGATGTTTTATAAACGTTGACGTGGTTTGAAATAATATAGTATTGTCTTCAGTAGAAATGTGAAATCCAATGATATCATATTTTGCGGTTATTATAACTCGTAAATTAATACCAGTTTTGAAAACCACAGGTTTATTATAGAAAAGAAAAGCATCATGATAAATGCAATAGAAATTAACAAACTAATTCCTACTGGATAATGAGCGGTAACGAAAACCATACATTTCAAAGAACAAATCGTGCAAGATACCTTGTATCTATGTTTATTGAATTCCGAAACGTTATTAAAATGAGAAAAGGCTTCTTATCAAAAAAGAGTATGAAATGAGAAATTTGGAAACCGCCGAACACGATAAATATAGGAAATATTGCAGCCTCGGTTTGATTGAAACTGTTCATGAACGGTAGTCAAAAATGCTTGCTACCGCTCACGCCCTCTAGCCCCGGGTTGAGCAGAATTTAAATTATTTAAAATGTCAATGGTACACAATTTTGAGCCATCTCGAAGATGGTATGCACATGACGGTGAACATGGAATCTTCAATGAAGTATTTTCATACCATTACATGGCCAGCGGCGTTTGGTCCCAGTTTCTATCAAAATGCTTTGCCCTAAACGAGAAAACTATGGGCGAAATGAACAAAATGCAACTTAGTTGGGAGCGGAGGTTATGAAGCTTGCGTATCACAAGTAACAGTCAAAATACTAAATAAAAAAGACAACATTTCCTAAAGTTGATTAAACAATCCTCAGAACCTTTAAAGGCAGATATAGTGGAACCACCTATTTCACATTAAAGTAAGGAAACACAAGTATTTGAGAATGTAACACCGATATCGGTATATAACATATCGGTCTCAACGACCTCCAAAGATCGGAATGAATAACATTGAAAACGACAAAGTAATGGCACCAAAGATCCGCACTACAAACTAAATCATATGAACAAATTAAATAGTCAATGAACTGGACCACATTCAGCAAAACGAGTAGACAAGACATATTTAACGACTTGGAACGGTCAGTAGGCAATATACCCTACTGGTTAGCTAAAATCATTTTACGTGTTTGTCGTAGGGTCGAATATCTTGAATCTTAACAGAATAATAAATAAAGTATACATTACTCATATTTTCCATGTCTTCAGCGGTCAAATAGACTTAAACATGTAAATGAAAGTACATCACTATCAACAGGAAGTCGCTAACAGTAATACATTTTGAAAAGGGATTTTCATCTAGTGTAATTAGCGAACAATATACAATACATAATTATGTATACCACTCAGAAAATATCAAGAATTGTACTTAAGAACCACTGCAGTTGCAGCCAAAGATAAAAACAACCGAAGGTCTGACAAAGGCACATCTATGACACTTTTATTTAAGTGAACAATTACTTTTTGGCTAAAATGGTTGAAATGTCTTCGAGTTTTATTTGTTTTCGTTAATTGCGGTCATAATAATTGATGCGGCCATACTGGATGGAAGACACACGTATGTGCATGCATCACATTCACATTCAATTATTGTGACCAAATTTCATTGATTCCCGTCAAGCGATTACCCATGGGGGTAATCGAGACAAGTACTTTATAACTGGCTCAAACATTAAAAATATTTGACAATAACGACTTATTTCATTATTTTCACGATTGATGTTTTTATTTAGCTAAGTTTGAAAGAATTTCAATCTAATATGTAGGATGGGTTTGAGTGCGACGAGGTCAATTTTCGGGATAGATGACCATTCCGTTTGTCACACGTTTAGAGCATTGGTGATAATCATGATGTATTAGTTAACGATACCTTATGTTTAACATATGAAATAGTGCGTAGATTAACTGTAAAAATAAATGTTCATTGATGGTGCAGTGCAACCCACAGACGTGATGAATATTGCCTCAAAACAAGTTTGACACCACACTAGGAGTCCAATATTACACACATTTGTGACATCCAAGCAATAAGGAAAGTTCTCATCTTTCACTTTGACGCATTTTAATATCTTTTCACATTACCATTTTATATTTTCCTCCAAAATTGCATTTTTATACTATAAATCAAAGTAAACGGACACAGCCATTATATTTTCTTTTTAAATGGGTGTCATTGGAAACTTTTGTCGATTCTTATTACAGAATGATTCATGATTAATAATCCTGAAATGCATGACATGCATTCATAAGAGTTGAGAGAAAATATCCATTTCGGATATACATTATAATTATGTCGTAGTTCGCATATTAGTGTGTTTAGGGAAACATATCTGATATTTTAAATAAATTGCTTAATCTCATTTCGTTCATGTTATGGTGACAATTAGATAAGTTATATAACAGTGGTTATTATATGTAAGCTTCAACAGAAATTCGCACACCATAATTGATCTGAATAGTTAATCATTCATTTTGTCTCGTTTTCATGCAAATTATAAAAGTCGATATACAAATCAAACAGGAAATGAAGTATTCAAGGGCGATAGTCAACCACAACACACAGAAAAACAAACAACAACTATACAGATGAATATAAGGCAAGATATGACATCACAAACATAAACTGGTTGACAATAGGCCTACCGCCTTGGAACGGTCAGTGGCAGAAAAGGCCGCTGGGGGTTTAAACCAGGTTCTAGGGTGTTCCAAACATCACTCGTACCATATTGTCATCCCAATGAACTGGACTGAGTAAATAAATAAATAAATCCCGCCAGGCTATTATCCCTAAAACACAGCAGCATTAATAGGTAATATAAGTAAAACACATTATATGATCAAGTATAATTATACAATATAAAAAGCAAAAGCCTAGAAAGCCATTGACTTAACTTGGCAGAAGCTAGTGCAACAAGAGAACAAACCGTTAAGGGTACGACAAGACAAGGTTAAAGACAAACATCAAAAGCTAATGCCCTATATGGATTTATTCTGACGTCATCTTAGGGTTGATAAGCTGTCCGGTCATGGCACAATCAAAGAAGAAAGCATAGTGGCGAACTGTAAATGGGTTAGCCACTAAATATGTAGTACGTTGCAAAATGATAGTCATAACCTCTTTTGAAAAACGTATAAACAATTTTAATAAAGATTGTATGAAAGTGATTATGAACAAGGACCTTACGAAGTTTGTAAATACATCACCATATAAGTCAGGTTGTGATAGTCCTTGAGGCAGAATAGTTCTTAAATTAGCTTTATATTTTAAAAGTAGATCAGGATTACGATAATAAAATGTGCAAAGGTCTTTCGAAGTTTATGGTAACGGTGGCCAAGATGGAGTAGCTACTAGTTATACACATATTACGATATTAAAGTCATCAATTCGACTACAAGCTCTAGAAATGAATAAGTTGAGAAGCATAGACTCCATAAGAAGTAGCTCGGGAATCATCCACATCTAAGTTGGAAAAATTAGCAATATCAAATTTTTAAAATCAGCTCTCTGGTCATATAGTTTACTTATTATTTCTCCATTTTAATAGGGAGATGTTAATCAAGAAAAGAAGCGACAGTATAACAAATATTAGCTTTGATGAGTTGAAGTTCTTTGGGATAGATAGTATTAACCATAGTAGAAAAGAAAGGATTATCAATGTTGAATAAGTCATCCGGATAAAGAGAGATGTCATTAAAGGCTTCAATTACATCTGCCTGAGTATCGGGTGAAAGACTCATCATGAAATCTCTTTCATAGCAATACAAGTACAAATCTGCGGCAAGAGGTGCACAGCTCGTACCCATAGAGATACTAATAATTTGATTATAAACGGTAGTTCCATACATGACGAAAATATTATCTCATAAGGAAATGAGTGCTTCACAAAATTCTTGGCAAGTCCACATAGTGTAATTGTCTAAACTGCCGTTAGTAAAAAAAGCCTTTTATATTGTTACAGGCCAAATATTTAGTTGTTTTCTCCAGCGAACTTTTGTTTTGAAGTGAGCAATACGTTTTTCTTTGATAAGGAAGCCCTGTCCGTTTGTCTTTTAAGTGGAATGCCTGCTAGTGAGCGTGAGATGTGTTAAACATTATATTACCTCTCTTGAACAGACTCACTAAAGGTACATTACTGTACTTCCTTATTTCTGTCAGTGGCGACCACGGGATCCCCTTTTCAGTATGTTGTGACAATAGCGGTGCCGCATTAGAAGTAACAATGGTCAGAGAGTGTCACGTTGCTATCAGATTGCCTTTAAATATTACATAAGGGTATAGAAGTGTAAAGTGTTTAGAAAGGGCAGTGAAAGTGAAAAGTGGGTATAGATACCTAACGTTATACGTGTGAGGATGGTATGCATTTGTTTGAAAGTTTTAACTAGTCCTTGCCTCATTTTAATTTTATGTAAAGAACATCGCTCTTCCTCTATCACAGATTCTTCAAGGAAAGGCAACCTTCACCAATCAGTATAATATATTTGCAACATAAGGAAAGATAAAAATATCGGACAGGGAAAGCAGAATTCAAGGACGACAGTCAACCACAAAACTCAAAAACAAACACGCAAACAGACAAACGAGAAGGCAAAAGTAATAAAAAATACAAACGACATCACAAACACAAAATGGTTGACCATAGGGCTACCGCCTTGGAACGGTCAGTGGCAACAAAGGCCACTGGGGGTTTAAACCGGTTCTAGGGTGCACCAAACCTCACACTTACCCTACAGTCATCCCATTAAAACAGGACAGTGTAAAAAAAGAAATCCCCGACATGATCTAATCTCTAACCAACAAGGCAGCATCAATTGGCAATATACACCAATATGCTCGTGTAAATATAATACAAAAAAAAAAATAGCCTCGAAAGCCACAATGAAGGTACTCAATGACTTGGCAGAAGCCAGAGCAACACGAGAATAAACCATTAAGGGCATGACAGGAAAGATCATAGACACACATCAAACGCCACCGTCCCAATGGGCTTTAGGTAGGCATCATCATAGGGTCCACAGCCTGTCCGGAAACACAAAAACAACATATATTCAGATCTGATCAAAGAGGTACTAGATTTCTTTTTAACTACTTTTACGCATTGCGTCTTATTTATATGCTGACTTACTGTTGTTATAGAGTACGTCTTCTGTGTATATGCAAAAGCCCTTTAGCTTTATACATTAAAAACTAGAACTTTAGCAGAAGTTCTTTTATGTTTCGGTAGTATTAGATCGCCGTACTATTACTCGAAGTATTGAAGGTAATATAATAACAACTTTTATTTTTTTTTGTACAAACCACTTACCAGCGGATTCGAACCCGCACCTAGGAAACCAACTTCGACACAGCGCCTCGCACAATAGCCGACGCATTAGACCCCTCGGCCACCTAGCCAACCTAATAAAGATTGGTTTCGGTGGACGGGTGATACTAAGGTCGTACTACTGAACGTGTCGGATATCTTCATGCCTTTCCGTCAAATAACGACAACCATAGCGTATAATTTATACGATAGAGGATTCACTTTACATGATTATAACCTCAGGTATATTTACAACATTTTACCATAGAAAGACACCAGATCATACTGATACACTGAATTTAGATATATTATTATTATTTTATTTGTGTAAATTCAGAATAGCGAACTTATGTGTGTGTGTGTGTGAGTTCTAAACACATTAATCGTAGACTCCTGTGTATGCTCTACATCTTTCTGAAGGCAGCTATAAATAACAATCAAATGATCATCTAGTTGTTATACGTATATTGTCTATTATTGCTAATTAGTTTCTTAGAGAATACAGCCTTGCGAGGATTTCGTGTTTTACACTTTCCCGTTTTATTGGGATAACAATAGGGTAACGTGAGAGTTGGTGCACCCTAGAACCTGGTTTAACCCCACCCTACAGCGGCCTTTTTGGCCACTGACCGTTCAAATGCGTAGCACTATTGTCAACCATTTTATGTTTGTGATATCCTATGTCATGCCTTTTATTTATCCGTTGTATTGTTGTTTGTTTCCATGCGGTTTTTGGTTAACTGTGATCTTTGAAATCAAGGTTACATTTCCAATTCGACTTTTATATCTACTTTTAAACACTAGTCAATTACTAATTGCTTGAAAAAAAACACATTCCGTTATCAAGTGCCTTCTAGTATTCCTTGAAAGTATTTGAAATGATGAATACCTCTTCTCAATCTTGTAAAGAGATAAAAAATGAGAACTGTAGTTTGTATTTTATAAAACTATTATAAAAGAAACATAAATTGTTGACATCTATAAATAACGTATAAACGTATTTCAGATTATTAGAAATGCATATGTTATGATGACCTTTCAAACATTTATTAAAACTATCTGACAGTTTTCCTTATCATAAAAAGCGTTTTATAGGAAAATGAATGAAGTCGGTATTCTACGAAAACGAGTATTTAGCGCAGCATAAGGATAATAGTATATTAATAATAACACAAGTTTTAAACAAATATATGTTTATGCCAAAACTGTGGTTGGTGTACGGTTAACAACAATTATAGCGTTGAGTATGTCTTAGTTTATATTATTTGCAATTCCTTACTTTTCACCTACTTTTTTGTTTTCTTTTAATAATAGTAGACATCCTATCGTCAAATTAATCACCTACGCACATGCACGTCATACGATGGTTGCGTGCAGTTTGTGTGGGCGTACATATTTTGTTACGTTAATCGTACTTCGGTTGTTTTGAAACGGGTGGTGATGTCTTTATGTTATCGGCATAAACTGGTTAATGAATTATTGTATGATGTTTAACGTTTAACCAAAATATAGTGTTTGTTTTTGTTTTTTAAAAAGCATGTCTTTTTACATTTTGCTTGATGTAACAGTATCATTTTATTTAGCACGGATATTCAGATTATGCAAAAAAAAAAAAGAGTAGATATAAAGATGGATCAGGACATGTAGCATTCAAGGACCACAGACAACCAACGTATAGAACAAACAATAAATACAAATACTAATAAAAGACAAACATAAAAGGGTTGACTCTAGGGCTACCGCTTTGGAACGGTCAGTGGCAAAAAGGACCGCTGGGGTTCAAACCAGGTTCTAGGGTGCACCAAACGTCACTCATACCCTATTGTCATCTCAATAAAACGAGACGAGTGTAAATAGAGATATCCCCGCCAGGTTATATTCTCTAACAGGGCAAAATGAATGGGTAATATAATGTTGTGTAACCCACTTAAAATACGCATCTATTAAATCACTGCAAACTAACTGAATTTCATTTCTCGAAAGTCTATAAATAGATTTAAATCTGATTTTCAAGTAGTCATTTGCAAAATATTAATATATATCAAAACAAGGTTATGATCCAAAATATACAATTTCGTTATGTTGACACTTGATATTCAGATGTCAGTAATAAAATTAAGTTACCATTAATATTTTAAGATGTTATCTTCACCATTATGTAAAGAACGTTTCAGGTAAAATAATTTTGTAAATAAAATATAAAGCTTTTGACGTGAATCATTGTCATTGGGATATTAAAATATCTACTGCGCAATAAAACAAATGCCGAAGTTTTAATATTACAGTTATTTAAGGTAGTCTAATGTTCTAGGTTGGCATACCTTTGATAACCGAACAAAATATGTTGGTTAGACAGTGCTCTCTATTGATTTGATTTGGGGTCTGTAGGCCATTTGGCAAGGTCACTTTGAATGTTTAAAGAAAGAAAATGTTATAGGTCCAACAGGAAGAGTAGCATTTACAGAATACAGTCACTCCAACAAGTATTACAACGCAAAGGTGATTCAAAAAGTACAAAACGCTTTTTTTTCGTATAACTTCTCGGTCGGACTTCAATATGTAGGTCCCTATTGGTGTGTGTGTGTGTGTGTGTGTGTGTGTGTGTGTGCGTGTGTGTTTGGGTGGGGTGCGGGAGGGGCTCAGATATCAACGGTCAAGGTTTCCATTACCTTATATGAAAATATAAAACACGCTCATGACACGTCATGGATACATTGTCACAGAGAGAGGAACCTATAGTTTCGAGTTCGGATTGTCACAGTTCATGGTCGCCATTATATCATGTGGGCATGATTCCGCGTGATAACCCCGGAAGTATAAGACCCGCACTCAAGAAACATAAAAAGTCCACTGCTCTTGGTGATAACAGGAACCTTATTGCTATTGGGGTTAGTACGCCAAAGTTCAAGTTCGCCATGACATCGTATGGACATACACTTGACACACGATAACTCCAGAAGTATATCACCTACGTTTATGAAACTACTTACTAGGTTCATTGCCATTGATGATAGAAAGACCCTATTGCTTCAATGTGGCTATGACCTAATCAGCACGATAACTCTGGAATTATAATACTCATGTTTGCTATGAAATTACTAAGGTGCATCGCCCTTGATGAAAGAATGAACCTTACAGCTTTTGCAATCAATATGTCAGGTTCACGATTGCAATGACCTCATATGGATATACGCATTCACCACGATATCTCTGAAAGTATAACGCCCACGCTGATGAAAATCCAGAGGTACATTGCCCGTGGTGATAGACGGATCTCTATTGCTTTGGGGTCAGTAGATCGAACGTCAAGGTCATATTGAATTGACAATGACGCAATTCTGAAATAACCTTCCGCTATAAACAATAATTCGACGTTATGTACCGTTTCAGTGCGGTGATCTTGTTATATAATATGTTCAGGAATCCGTGCAAGTCATGACATTCGGTATTCCAAAACAAGTTTATAATTTTCCTCTATAGTGTTTGCTTTCTAATTATCACATGTTAAATTAAAATAGTTTTAATTCTCTTAAAAGCTAACGTCAAGATTAGCAACGGTTTCTTGTTTTGTGTGCATAAAACATCCGTATCTATATATTTTAATTGTGAGACATACCTGTTTTTTATTAACGCTAAGCAGTGATAGTCTCATAATTCAAACGTTGAATGGCATAGTACAGAATGTATTGTATTTTATACATGTTTATTAAGTATTGTGCATTGATGAAACTTAAATAAACATGTTTACATGTTTACATTATATAAAGTTGGCGCGTAGCTAACGTGTAGGCCAGGACATGCAAATGAATAAAAATAAATTAACGAATAATAATTTACAACGACGAAATATGTAATAAAATATAGGGGAGGATTGTTACAGGATGGCCATGAGTAGTTGGGACTAACTCAGGAAAAAATCACTGTCAGAAACTGCATTTACATTAGCTTAATGCAAATTTTAAAATATGTCAAAAATATACAGTGATCAAAGACAATCAAGCGAATACACAGATGAAAGATGAAAAAGAGAATGTTGTATTAACATACAAGGGGTGTGTGCACTGTATCGAATGTACTGACTACTGTCTATAGATGACAACGTAATATAGATGTTGATGATGTTTCTTATTTAATCAACAGTAAAGTTAAAAAGAAATTAATACTCTGATATTAAATAACACGATGATACCAATTCTCTAATGCGCGAAGAGATTGATACGGTGCGCGACTCCAATTAACGTTGAATTGATCATCAAATGCCTCCTATGCGGATTGATGATATGAAGATTATGAGGTTATGATCTGGTGGATCTCCACCGAGGTTTGAGGTGGAACAAACACGAGTCCCGGGGGTCGTCGCCTCCACAAACTCCTGACCTGTTTGTTCAGGTACGGGGCCCGTTATACACCAGCTGGTTTCACAGAGATGGTTTCACCCCGAGGGCTTACACGCTTAGAGGGTTTAGCTCCGTACCTGGAGGCTTAGGCTTTAACGATACTTTTAGACGCCGTTTCATAAACCAAACGATATCCAAGTCAGGTAATATTCTCTAACAAACAAGGCAGCATTAATATTGCAATATAGGTGTAACACATACATATAGCACAATCCGTAGTGATATTTTTACTGCTATTTTAGGATCTACGAGCCCAATATATGTGGCTTTGTAGAAGAATACCGCTTAAGCCGGTGCTAGGGGTGTTTATTCTTACATTACCTCTCATGAATAGACTCAAAACTGAGTGTCCGTCTCTAGGTTGTGTTTGTTGCTTCCAATCAGTATTTATTAAAATTCATACTAGATTTCGTTAAGTGCAGTGTGGCGCCAGTAAAATTTCTCCCCGTGCTATGAATCAGTAGTGTTATTTTACTAGTACTTTCCAACTAGTACAATATATATGGCTTTGAAGTAGAATACCGCTTAAGCCGGTGCGTGATAGGTGTTGCTTCTTACATTACCTTTGATGAACAGACTCAATAAAACCGAGTCTGTTACTTTAATCCCGTGTGTTTGTTGCTTCAAACGATCACCCTTATCAGTATTTATAAATAATCCTGTAGATAAAGCTAAAATGATAAAGCTAAACAAAAGCCTAAAAAGCGTCTAAACAAGTACTCAGTGACTTGGCAAAAGCCAGAGCAACAGGATAACAAACCGTTAAGGGTACGACAAGAAAAACATCAGACTATACCTACCTTTGAGGATTTAGGCAGACTTATCAGAGGGTCCACAATCTGTCCGGTTATCGCACAATAAAAGAGGAAAGCATAAATGGGTCAACCACTAAACATGCAGTGCGTTGCAAATGATACGGCCATAACCTCTTTTAAGCTACGAATCAGTAGTGTTATGTTTTACTGGTCCTTTGGGTCCAACGAGCCCAATATATGTGGCTTTTAAGTAGAATAACTCTCAAAGGATCACCTTTATCAGTATTTATTAACGTTCATACTAGCGTTCGTTTAGTGCAGTGTGGCGGCTGTAAAAAGTCTCCCCGTGCTACGAATCAGTAGTGTTATTTTTTACTGGTCCTTTGGGACCAACGAGCCCAATATAGGTGGCTTTTAAGTAGAATACCGCTTAAGCCGGTGCTAGGGGGCGTGAGAAGTGTTGCTTCTTTCATTACTTCTCATGAACAGACTCAATAAAACCGAGTCTGCTGCTTTATTCTCTTAATTGTGTTTGTTGCTCTCAAAGGATCACCTTTATCAGTATTAATTTATAACATGTTTCCTATTAGATACCATTTTCATAAGTTATGGAACTATCGTTTATAAACAAATTGTTGGTGATCTTTCGAAGTTATAAATCACATCACAGAAGAGTTGTGTCGCAGAAGAGTTCTTACAATACTTTTATATATAAAGGGGAGATTAGGGCAACGATAATAACGTTTTGCAAAGGTTTTTCAAAGTTTTTCAAAATTTATGGCAACACGGCTACACCTATATAATAATTTGAGAAACATAGACACCCTAAGACGTAGCTCGGGGAACATCCCTATCTGTCAATTTCGACTAAGGTGCTTCCGATTAAACCCCTCTAACCCAAAAACAACCTTACTTGTTTCTTGGTCTCGGGTCTTCGTGCTTCCTGACTGGCCTTAATCTTGTCGGGTTTGGATTCCAATTGTTGATCCGTCTCGAAAACATGACCCAGTCAATCTAAGGCGGTAGCGCTATTGTCAATCTATTTATGTTTGGGATGTCATGTCTTGCCTTAGTTCATCTTTGTAGTTGTTGTTTGTTTCTGTTTTTATTTCGTTAAAGGGTAATCTGGTAAAGACTTCTATGTTAAATTTGTCCGATCTTGACAAGGAGTGTATCCCCACTACGGATGCATCCGATATAGGGGTGAGTGCAGTCCTACTGCAAGAGCAAGATGGGTGTAATCTCCCCGTCTCATTTATGCCAACCGGAAACTACTGCCTCGAGAACAAAACTACTGTGTTATCGAAAATGTCGGAATTGGGTCACTATATTTCACCTATATTCCACTCAGCTACATTTTGTACAAATGTATGCAGAACAGGGGGTTAACAGGTAGGTTACGGTAACATTCGTTTTCGTTTGTTATGATATAAAATATTTGAAACTCTTCATATAAGTTTGACCAACTGTTCAAGTGACATTGAAATGTCAATTTCAATGTCACGAAAGGTTTATCAACACCTTAAACATTGTCATACAGTGACAATGATCAGTTTGTCTTTCAAAATAACATTAACGTGATGTTACGGTGACCTAGTAACCATCTTTCTCAGTTTAAACATAAACCCCTTACATTTCCGTTTCATTGGGATGACAATAGGGTAAGAAGTTTGGTGCACACTTGAACCTGGTTTAAACGTCCTAGAGGCCATTTTGCCACTGACCGTTCCAAACCGGTAGCTCTACTGTCAAGCGGTTTGTGTTTGTGAGAAGTTGCATATATTACTTCTTATTAACATTGTAATTGCTATTTGATTTATTGGGGCGTGTTTTGGTTGACTGTCTGCTGAAAGCTACATTTCCTGTTCGACGTGTATGCCAACGTTTGTTGTTACTTCACAAGATATCACCGCTCAATGCCATAATCGGGGAACAGTATAAACTGCGTATCACCAGGATATAGGCATTTTATACAGTATTGGAAACGTAAACAAGTATTAGACATAATGTTACTGCCAACATTTATTTAGTTTTATGTAATTTGTTAACACACTTTCCTCAATATTTGATATGGCATATGATTGTCAACTTAAGTAGGGATGATATGACAATTTGTCTTCATCAACTGTAACAGCCCCATAGAAGGGCCTATTCGTGGAGTGGAACTTTGGAACGGAATCGAACATTCCACTCCTTTTCATTTTCAATCTTTTTCTTTCGGGTGGTATTTGTATATATACAGCATTAACTGAATTGGTCGTTTCTTGTGTGTTTGTTTTAATTGCAGACATATCTCTTTAATAAGACATTGGAAGCTTTAAGATTGATGAATTTAAATATGTTATCATTAAAAAAGGGACACGCTGCAATCTTGAAACTATTAACAAGCATTACAATTAGAAATTCAATGTATTAGTCCAGTATTGTTTTGACTTTAAATATGCCTGCACATGTATTTTTTTAACTTAACTTAAATATATTATTGTTGCATTGTAAGGGACCAACCATTATGATTTCTTGGGGTGTGAGGGGGTGGGGCCTGGGATTTTTCTTCCAGCCGGAATAAAAAAAATCATTTCTTTAAAGGCGGAATTTTTATTTCGCCAAATACACTGGACAGATTATGTTTTCGTCAACTTGAAAGCCAGAATATTTAAAGTTTTACTATTCTTAGGATAAGAAAAGCTGTTGTAGGTCTACTCAACGTCTGCGTCGAGGGTGGTTTTCAGTTGTTGGCCAAGTTCTGTTATTTCAGCAACCACTGGTCAGTGAAACTTGAAATGTGTCATCTGGTAGTTCCATCAAGGACACTGGTAGAAACATGTCCCAGAACTTTGTATGGCATTTAAGCAAAAGCATGGCCCTTTTATTACTTTGAATTTCTGATTTAAGTGGATGCTAGTAGACACATGTTCCATAACTCTGTATTTCATTTTAGCAAAATTATGGCTCCTTTTCTGGATAGATATTTTCTGTATTGTATTTTAGAAAATGTGTAGCCTATTTTCGACTTAGAATTTATTTTATTTTATTTGTTGGCAAGTCCATTTATTTAAATACCTACTAGCCATTTATCTCTGTCAAAGGAGCTTGACAAGTGTCATCAATGACACATGTTTCATAACATTTTATTTCATTTTAGTCAGATGATATTTGTTTTCAACTTAGAGTTTCAGTTCAAGTTGTTTAAGTAGCTTCATATATTTCAATGCAACTCCTGCATACATCCAATAACAATGGCAAAACTGTCAATGCCATTAGCCCCTAAACCCGACACCTTCCCCACTCCTACACCACCACCACCATCACCACCCCAGATAGGCAAATATTTATTCTATTCGTTTTGGTTTCTCTTCAGTTACCATGTCTGCATCATGTTCTCTTCCAGCCCCTCCTCAACCCCCTCCCATCAACCCCCCCCCTCCCCATACACACACACTCCACGTTAGACTCCCCAATGAAAATAAAGTATTATTTCTGTTTTCTTTCCTGTTCAGTAACACTTCACTTCCCCTCTCCACCCTCTTCAAGTTCATATTCTTTCTGGGGTATTGAAGGTCTTGCTTTTATATTTGGTATATATGTTTACTGACCTTCCGCTCCCCGCACCCCTACACCCTCACCTGATTCACCACCACCTATTAACCTCCACAATTAAGACTTGACTGACTTTGTGAATGAACTGGCACCATGGTTGGTGAGACAGAAGTGTCAGTGGCCTTGTATAAAATTGACTTTGAATAGTGGAGAATGCTGTTCTTTCGACAGTTCTTGTTTAATATGGATCTTTCCATATTTGTTGGATAGAACTTCATGTGTTAATATTTAATTATTCTTGTACTTGTATGCTTTCTATATGAGCCCCCTTTTGCTCTTCTAAATTATGAATAAATTGGATGTTTTGTTTGGTGGTGTAGGGGATTGTCTTGTACTGGGCAATGACTACCATGTTCCATACCATTCTTATTAACACTGGCATATAGCGCATAGCTTTGTCTATAACCTGGCATTGCATGTGGCTGAAGCTTCTTCATAAAGAAATATAAAAAGATCGGACAGGGAAAGTAGCATTCAAGGAGGACATGCTGTCGACGTTATTTTGGCTTTTGCCACAGGATTTGGTTTAAACATATTTTATTTCGCATGTTATTACAACATAGTATTTGTACACAATAGAAGAAAAAGGATTAGAACGAAAGTAAATTACTTATGATGTTCTTCTCCTAGGCATGATAATAATTGTACACAATTGATGGCATGTTTAACAGCAGTAATTTGATATGTTTGTAATATAAATTCTGGAAGTGTGTATGAGCAATGAGTAGTGATAACAAAAATAGTTTTTACATATTCCAGAATAGCTTGTTCAATTTAGTGAAAGAAACGTAAGATAGTAGAGTAATAAGGCATATAAAACGAAGGAAAAAAATAACGACTTGAAATGTTAAGTCGACTGAAAGGGAATACAATTCAATTGTCATGTTATATCGTTGCTTGAAATGGGGGTAAGTGGGGATTGACATATGGGACGGGGTGCTGCCGGTTTGAGAATACAACAACAGAACGAATGAACCGAACTACTAGATAAATAGTTTTGAGTTTTTTTATATAATTGTGTACCGCGCTGAAGATAAGTATGTTTGTGTCGTAGGATACATTTTCATCTCCAAAGAGAAGTGTTTTCAGCGTAGTGTTTGGTAGCCGGGGAATTGAATTTAGCAATACATGTCTTATATCGGTGTACTTATTGCAGTTGAAAAAGAAATGTTTAGCGTTTTCTACGAGTACACAAAGGCGAATCGACAATGTTTTTTGAAAACAGGTCGTTGTTGATGGAACTGCAGTTTAAACGCAGTCTAGTGTGTAGTATGTGAAGGTTTCTTTGTCCGAAGTAGTAGTGTAATGGAATGTTGTTACTATCACGATTAAGTGAGTGTTTGAAAGAAAAAAATTGTTTCGGCCTTACGTGAGTCTTCAGGTAGGTTATTCCATTCGCGAATGACAGAGGGGAGAAAAGAGTCGTAGTGATAATTTGCATGGGTATTAATAGTTTGGATGTTCATGGCATTTCGTAGGTTGTATCTAGAGATGTTACCGACAGAAGTAGGAACCAAATCAGAGAGGAAAGCTGTAAAAAGTCTCCCCGTGCTACGAATCAGTAGTGTTATTTTTTACTGGTCCTTTGGGACCAACGAGCCCAGTATAGGTGGTTTTAAAGTAGAATACCGCTTAAACCGGTGCTAGGGGGCGTGAGAAGTGTTGCTTCTTTCATTACTTCTCATGAACAGACTCAATAAAACCGAGTCTGTTGCTTTATTCTCTGAATTGTGTTTGTTGCTCTCAAAGGATCACCTTTATCAGTATTTATTAAATGGTTTACCATTTTATAAAACATGATGAGTTTGTGTTTACGGCACCTGATTCCAAGAGTTTCCCGTACGATTGCTCTGTAAAGGTTGTCAATGGAAACAAGTTTCGTTGCTCCAGTTACTATTCGTGCAGCCTCATTTTGTATTTTATCTAACTCATATTTTTCGTATGGTGTGCAGTTATCGAATAGAATATCACCGTATTCTAATATAGGTCTAATAAATGACGTATATATGGTTTCTAGTGAAACTCGATCAAGTTTAAATTTAAGTTTTCGCATAATATTAATCCTTTGCCATGCTTTGGATTTAATATATTCAATGTGCTTGTGCCAGGATAGATCATTTGACAGATAGACACCGAGATGCTTATGGTTTTGGACTTCAGGTATTATTTGATCGTACATGAATACAGGCGGGTAGTTTATGAAATTAACCTTGCGTGAAATAAGGAGAGATTTGGTTTTGGCTGGATTAAAATGTAACAAGCCATTGATCTGCCCATTGTGATATGTTTAGTAGATCCAACAACACATTTAAACAGTATGAAGTTGTAGATTCTTTTCATTTGATGTTGAGAGATAGGCATAAAATGTAAGTTGCGAGTATTGTGTTTGTATTTTGTGCAATCTCTCGACAACATGTGTTTAATGATACATACAACTTCACGTTAGATAAGGAATGAAATATTTCCAGCAGGTTTATATGTGCGAGATCAAAACCTGGTGTTTGGGACTTGAAACACATCGAAACCGCGGGCCTGTAGCCCTTGTTATCGATGAACTTCAAGACGCCCACCAGGTACTGATCTGTATGGAATGGCGTAGGGGACCCTGTTATTATAAGTATGTTTTACTATATGTTTAGCTGACATTAAAAATGTTAAGATTTTTTTATTGTAATAAACACCTCATTAAAAATGTTAAGATTATTTCATCGCATTAAAAATGTTAAAAAAATTTTAAAACCCACACACATATTATAAAAACTTCATTAAAAAGGTTAAACAAAAATTATCGCATTAAACATGTTTTTTTTAAAACCCACTCATGTACACATTATTATTATAATCTGTCCAAAATAATAACAACCTCCCTATGATTGTATTTATTAAACCCATACGTGTAACCTCCTTTAGCTCCCTGAAAATGTATACATTCTGAAAATCGATACCTGTTTAGCTGTGTGTGTTAAAATTCTAAATCTCGCGAGACAATTTATGTTCGTGGGGATGGAAGCAGAAAGCTTAAGGTATGCAGGTGGGCAGGAGGGTTTTAGAGTAGAAATACGTATGTGGAAGAGGGGGAGCAGGAAGTTTAGGGATGCGGGAGGAAAGAAGGTTTAAGAGAAGAAATGTGTGTGGGGGAGCAGGACGCTTATGGGATGCGGGTGAGTAGGAGGTTTAAGAGAAGAAATGTGTATGTGGGGAGGGAGGAGCAGGAAGTTTAAGGGATGCGTGTGGATAGGAGGATTAAGAAAAGAAATGTGTTTGTTATTCTAGAGGTAGGAGCAAGAACCTTAATGGATGCGGGTGGGCAGGATATTTAAGAAAACAAATGTGTGTAGGGGGCACGAAGCTTAAGGGATGCGGGTGGGCAGGATATATATGTATTTTGGGCTTTCTGGACCAAAGCTCTCGCTTTGCTCGAGTTTGATCCAGAAACCCCCAAAATACATATATAAGTAAATCACCATAAAATGGTGATTTACTTGATTTATTAAAACTTTTTTAGAATAGGGGTAGTGAAGATTGCAAGTTTAATTTTTTTAATAGTTATCAAAATTACACCCCTAAAAATATAAAATGTTTTTTTAATACAAAACAAATTTGTCGATTTGTTATCAATTTTCCGACCTTGAATACAAAGGTGGTGGATCGTACTCATACACATTACTAAAACAATTTATTACACACTTTTTAGACTTTATTGTAAGGTTGCCATTGCTTCCTTTCTTCCCTGCTCTACTAGTTCTTTTTTTTGAACTTCACTAATTTCAAGTTTTTTTTGTTTGATATCCTGTTTCAAATTATAGTATCTTTCCAGTTCATCTAAAATCAACTTAAACTCTTGCTCAGATAGTTGTGCATCACTCAACGCTTTTGATATTAACTGCTTTATACTATTTAACTTAGCCTCCGCCAACGTTTTTATTTCATGATGTTTTTGAGCTTTTGCATTAAGCTTGCGTCTGATAAAATTAATACAAACACCTGTAGCTCCACATAGTATTGCTGCTATTTCTAAAGGTAACACAACTGGAACAACAAATCCAACCCCAGCCATAATAACACCTGCAGATATCAAGGTAGTGTCAATTCCATCTGTAATATTAATACCACGTTTATATTTTTTATAAAGTGACTGACGTATATCTCGTTCTGTAATTAACTTCTTTTCAATCTCTGTAATCTTTTGTAATCTATAATTTTGTCCGTCTTCCACTGGCAACTCAGGATATAAACTTGGTGCTGTCGGTTGCTTCATCTTTTTATTTATTAATAAAAAATTAAATTAATTCAATTAATAATGATGCCACCGTATTTACAGCGGTAGCGTTAGCAACCTTGCATACAAAGTTAACAACAGAACCAGCACCAATCTCTAAAGGTTTATCAAAGTTATCATGATTGCGTGGAATGATGTGAAGCGTTATGCCATAATTTGGTTGTTCAACACCATTGACAGAAACTATTACAGTTACGTCACCAACTAATCGTTCACATGCTAAACCTATTCCCATAATCCGTCCACGGCGTGTCATTACATGCCCCACATTTGATTCTGCTCCGCCGTTACCAAATGAGAGTATTCTATTCAACACAAGTGGGCCCTTAGCCTCCGCAAATATTGTTATAATCCCATATTTAAGATTATCAACTCTATTTTTTAAATGATTAAACTGGTCAACAAAAGGCACAATTCGCCTATATAAATTAGTAACATCATTTATCAAAGCCTCTAAGTTTTCTGTTTTTTTAGGTCTTGTTGGTCCAAATATACTCATTGTTTTTTTATAAAAATATATTTTTTAAATAATTTCTAAAACACAACTCATAGGCAAACCGTGATTATTTATCTTGTTACCATACTCATCTCTGACTTCTATTTTCAATTCAGTAATTGCACCATTCATAAGACAGTGATATTCAGGATATTAATGTGTATATACTATATCTCCAAACTGCTTATTCACTACAGGCACAACACCTATAATAGTGCTTGGTGCACCATTGAAATAATTACTACTCGTATTAACTTGTTCCAGATGAACATATAGCTGTTTATAAGGAGCTAAATCAATTGGGTAATCTCCTATATTAGTACCTGTCAACCATTTTCTGTCCTTGAATCCCAGCATTTTTGAAAGACCGCTTGACATTTGAGTCTCTATTGGCGCATGTATAATGCTGAAGCCAATTTGCTCAATACTGTCCAGAATAATATCTTCATTTAGCACTTTAAACTTTTCTACCAAGCCTTGAAAGTTATAAAGTCCACCTGGAAAATGTTCTATTTTAGCTGGGTTTCTTGTCTTTACGATTTCACCATTAATATTATGCCAACCGATAGTGTATGTAAAACTTTTTAATCCAACGCGCTTAGTTCCATCTCTATTATCGATGTACTGTTGTAAATTAATAGAGTTGTATATGTTTGAAATTGTATGAAACATTTTTTTTTAATATATATATAAAATACAAATAAAAATGATTTCTAAATAATTTAAATATAACCCGGGTGCTCACTATTCAAATACTTTTAGCAAGAAAGTAATAGATATAATAAATCAAAACACACGTTAAATCAGATGCTATAGTCCAACGCTGGGGAACAGATTGGATGTCATTTTGGCAGAACCAGTTGAATTTTGCTATTTGGTGTGCGACAACTGGATGTGGCATTGATTTTAACAACCATCTAAAAGCTGATACTCTGATTGGTTCGTTATTTCGATTTCATGTCTATTACCAAGTCAGAAGAATATTATTTGAGATGAGTGTAGCAATGCCGCAAGACTCAAATTGGAATGCGTTTAATAACACATATAACCGAAACGCATACGAGAGAATATGGAAGGAGTTTAACGTTGACTTAAATTCAGACTGGAGACAGAAACAAAGCTATAGTAATGGTCTAGGAACAATTAATAATTACTGGACAAATCATCCTTTGATAAATACTGTATACGACAACAAAACGATGAGTTTTACAGTCTATGAGAGAGATAAAACATATCACATTGATTACATTGCACAAGGATCTGAGGCTGACAATAGCTGGTCTACTTTTATACTAGATTGTTCATCTGGATTTACAAGGGCAGGAGTAGAAAGAATCAATGACAGCATAAGAACATACTGCTGGGCAATTCTTGGCTCACAATCACAAACAAGAACAGATATACTTGGAACTGGAACGGCATTTGATGCTCAAAAACAATTTCTAGCAAATGTAGAGGACGCAATAAACAGCCCCATCGACTTGCCCAGTCAAATTACAAGATATGAAAACACCCTAAAATATGCAAGAAGTGAAGTAAATTTTGTCTATGGAAGTGGATTGTACATGTCTCCGAGTGACATGGAATTAAGAATCGGAATAATACAAGACTACAATAATGAAATTGTAATAGCAACCGATGCACAAGCATTAGGATTGAATAATGATGTAAATGTAAAACCAGTGCCACCAAAAATTATTCAACCTTTTCAAGGCACCACAACAAAGAAGTTTTTACCGGAACATTCTGACTTTGATAAATCAATACATAAAACTGTGGAGCATAACCCACCAGAAATACAAAAAATAGCGATTGAACACAAAGAAAAAAAAAAAACTATAATTGTTGGTACTATAGTAATAGGTCTTGCTGCATTACTTATCTACGATATTTACTAAACCACTCTTTGGCTGCCACATACAACAACCCGGAAACAAACACAAGCAAAGCCCATAGATTGTTACCAAGCCAATTAATAACATTACCTGTTGCAGATAAAAGCCATGATACTATTGCACCAATAACTCCTGGAAGTGCTGCAGCAGCTTTACCAGCTAAATTAGCAAGAATTTTACCAAGATTAAGTAGTTGTTTTTTATCCAGTCTTTTACACTTGATGGATCAGGCTTTGGAGTTGGAGTTGGAGCAGCACTTGATGTAGGAATAATAGTCTCAACTAATACCCCAATAATCATACCAAACGCAGTCAAAATACTAACAATAGTAATACCTTGCTCTCTGAATAATGTTTTTATTCTCTCACCCAATGTTGTGTCTTTTTTAACACCTTATTTAAAGTTTCTTTTATCCTGTTTAATTGACTGCGTAATGCTTCTTTGTTTTCACTCGCCACTTCAAGTCGTGCAATACTTGCATCTTCTAATTTTTTTATTCTGTCACGTATGCGCTCTTGTTGAAACTCATCCTCCTGTCCGGGGGTGCTAACCTGTTCTAACTTTTGCTTTTCTATTGTTATGTCTTTATCAAGTTGTGTGAGTTTTGCCAAGTTATTGACGAGTTCTTCCCTGACATTTGTCATCGCTTTTACTATTCCATCCATTTCACGCTTGTCTATATTTGTTTGTGTTTCAGCATCAGGACGCTCATCCACATCCCAGTCATAAATTGACACCTCTATGTTATCCATTGATGTCTCTATGTCATCCACAATATTTGATAAATGTTGTAATGGAATAGCATCCACGTCTGGTAAATTGTTTCTTGTGCTCTCCAACGCTTGTCGAGCTTTCTGTGATAATTTTGTTTTACTGTTATACTCCGGCAAATTCAAATATTGTCTTACCGCCCTTGTTCCCCCAGAGCCAAATTCATTTGCCAAAGAACCAAGGGAAAGAAATGTTGCACTACCTTGCTTGGCAGTTATTCTTATTTTTTTATCACCAACAACCCAGTATAATGTTTTACCATCATCTGATACTTTAAACTGGTCATAATCCATTTTGTCAGGTGCCATTTTATATCGTTTTTTTATTTCATTGTAAAAGAATTTTACAAGAGTTTTCTTGTGTGCTTCAAGTTCGGATTCTCTTACTTCCCCACGAAGGGCAGCAAGATGGTCGCTTTGAATAAGAAGACTTCTTAGAACAGGCTCATCAGGCACCATTGGTAAATCATCATAATATTCATCATAATCATCTGGATCGAACGTAGGATTGTCATATTCAAATCCTCCTTCAGCCATTGTTTATTTTATTTAATTTTAAAAAATATATTTAAAAAATAAAAACAATGTCAGCTTACGGAAACAAACTCAACCCTCATAGAAAACTAAGAGAACCTCATGGTGCCAAGGACATCCGCACAAGTGTAGTAATAACTAATAATCCATCACCAATAGACCAAAACCAGCAACTGCTTGTGAGATTTCAAAATATAAGTACTAATGATGTAATAGTTCCACGTACTGCTCGTCTTGCCTTTGAAATAGAACTTAAAAGCAGAACAGACGTCAACGCTACTCTATTCCAAAATCTGGGTAGAACAATTGTAAAAAAAATGACAATAAGAATAAGTGGCAATGAAATCATGTCAATAGATGACAGTGATATATATCATTGTTATGTAGATTTATGGAAAAGCCCTACTGAACGAGTAAACATAGCTTACCAAGGTATTGGTAAAGCAAACATGCTAAAACATAGAGTTGGTGCGGGAGATGCTTCCTCAGACACCGAAGATGAAGCTATAGCAGCAGCTTATGGAAATAGATTTTGTATTCCACTGGACTTTGAAATGTTAGAAAGTCATATGCCATTTTATCAAGCGGGGTTTGGTGATAGGTTAGAATATGAATTAACGTTTAACGATTATAACAAAGTTATCAAAAGCAGTGATGCTGATGCATCTTATGTAATAAAAAATATCTGCTTGGAATTTGATACGGTTAGTGATGTTGAATTAGCCAGACAAATAAGACAGCAAACCAATGGTAAGATGTCATTTATGTATGATTGTATCTTGCGACATAGAAAAATAATAGCAAACAAATCTGAAACCCTTTGAAACATCAACATTAATGTACCAGCACGGAGCATGAATGGTATTCTAATGCTGTTTGAAGACCCAGAAAGAACAGACACGGAATCCTTTTACAACCCAACGATTGAAAAGGTTGAAATGACAATAGAAGGCGTACCAAATCAGTTGTATAGTCTGGGCATGAGGGCATATCAACATTGCGATGAAATCAACAAATATTTTGCCTTAACATCAAAAAGAAACAAAGAGACAGAAAAAGCAGCGAGGGACTTATACTTTACCAATGTTTCTCTTGAGACCTATCTAACAAAATCATATGCTTTGTGGCTTGACCTTAGAACATGTGATGACAATTTATTATACGGTAGTGGAAGAAAAATAGAAAACGGCAGTGAAGGCATAACGATACTAATAAATAAAAAAGGAGCTGCAGATCAACCTTTAAATATTTATCTATATATAATACAAGATTCGCAAATCAATTTCGAAGATGGAAGATTCAAAGAATCACGATACTAAACATCCTAAATATTCACACAGTGCCATTATCTGTGGTCAGACAGGCTGCGGCAAAACAGAGTTTGTTCTTGACATACTTGAACAAGAGTATGTTGGAGTTTTTGAACATATAATTATATTGTGCCCAACCATAGAGTGGAACGAGGCTTATAAAAATAGATCCTGGATAGGAGATGTAAGACACCCAAAAGATAAAAAAATAATAGTTGTCAATCCCGTTCGCAACGGCAAAGAAATGTTACAAGAACTGTTGCGTTTATTTTTCAAACAATATGCTGGCAAGCCCACACTATACATCATTGATGATTGCTCTGCCACAAAAGAATTAACAAAGAAAAAAGATATGTTGTCAGAGTTGGCATTTTCTGGTCGTCACGCTAAATAATCAGTGTGGGTCATTTCACAGATATATAATTCTGTATTGAAAGATTTAAGGGAGCAAGCAAAATGGTTGTGTATGTTTTACACCAAGGACAGAGATAGTTATGAAAATTGTTTGAGAGAAAATGATGTTATTCCGACGCTGGAAGAGAGAACCAGAAAAAGAAAAGCTTTAGCAAAGACTAAATATTCCAAGTAAATTTTGAGGACTGACCAACCAACTGGTTATTGGGTTGAATAATTTCTAACAGCAATGCTTTTTTCTAACATCATTGCTTTGTTGCTAATAGTAATACTAACAGCAAAGTAGCAATACTGACATGAAAATATAATGAAAATATCAGAAAATATAGTAATGCTTATAGCATTGCTCATAGTAAAGTAGCAATGTTAATAGCAATGCTTGCAACAAATTAACAATGCTAATAAAAAAAATAGCAATATTAATAACAATGCTATTAACAATACTAACAATTACTAGTTGCATGAATATCGCAGCTGGTTGTTTTATGTTTTATGTTTATTTCAAGATAAAAAATAAAATTATTAATATAAAAATGAATGCGGAAGAACTATTACAAGATATATCGGAAGGTTTCACAGAACGTGATGAAACAACAAAGCAACAGGAAACAAAAAAAGAAAGATTATCAGCCATTGTGGCTGGCGGTGGTAGCCGTCAATATTTGGGTAAAGACATACAACTCACAAATATAGATAGCATGCCCCCGGATGAAATTAACAAACTTTACTGCAGATATGAAGCAAGGCTTGGGGCAAGCATAACTAAGACTTTAGGCAATCATTTTATTAACTTGTATGTGATGGGAGTATCAAAATATTTTAATGTAACCAATCTACAAAAACTGATAGAAGATTTGGAGGAAGACCCATTTATTAATCATGCTTTGACAAGTGCTTGTTGTGAGTTGTATTACATGTATGGAATGTGCTTAGCACCATTTACAGCAATACTGACAACTGTTAGACATATTGATTTTAATAAAAATAAAAATATAGATAATATAAATGATGGAGAACCAAGAGAGTGAAGCTATACCTGTACAAAAAGTAAAAAATCCAAAAAGAATAGAAGCTGGGAAAAAAGGAGCAGCGGCAAGAAAGGCAAAGCGTTTGGTAGAGCAAAATGCAAAGCAAGATGCTGCAAATCAAATAACAAAAATAACAATAGATGAAGAGGAACCAGAAATCAAAATAAACGTATACAAAAATTATATTCCACCGTGTCTGGTTTTATTAGTAGGCATTGCTGGGTTGGGTTTGTATATTTATAACAAGAAATCTGCTACGCAACCTGTGCAACCTGTGGCTGTTCGTGTTGCACCAAAAGACCCGTTTGATTGTTTTTAATAATTTATTTAAAAAAATAATATAAAAAAATGGCAGCAAGTATTGACGGAAAACAAATTGTAAATATGATGTATCAAGCAGGAGTGGAAACACTTCTAACTGATGGATATTCTGAGACATATAAATATGCGTTAACTGTGGTTGATATTGCGAGTAGATATAAGAAGCAGAGCCACTAACTTCCAAGGATAGTAAAGAAGTTGCTAAAGCATTTGAAAAAATATACAGTCGGCATTTGAAATATCCAAAGTTATTACAAGTGGATCCAGGCAGAGAATGTATGGGTGCAGTATCGCAGTTGATGGCCAAACACAAAGTAAATATCAGACGGGGCAGAACAGAAATACACAGAGACCAAGCTTTAGTGGAAAGATTTAACAGAACATTAGCTGAAAGATTGTTTGGCTATCAGTATGCTAAGGAAATAGATTCGCAAAAACGTAATAGAGAATGGGTAAAGAGATTACCAGAAGTTGTTAAAGCCATAAATGTGGAGACAAAAAAGCCCCCTCCTGTTGAAAGAAAAATATTAAAAGGTGATCCTATCTGTATGAATGCTAGTGTAAGATATTTATATCAACCCGGGGAACAAGAAGGTGGAAGACGCAGAGCAACTGATCCAATGTGGAGTGTAGATATTCACAATATTCAAAGTTATATGGTGACGCAAGGTATAAGAGTTTATTATTTGAAAGCACCAGCGCCACAGAGAGGATTTGTCAAAGAAGAACTACTTATTGTTCCTGCTGATACCCAAATTCATAAGTTTTTATAAAATCCATGTGCATCAGTTTTAATACCGTCTGGTGCTATGTATCTTTTAGAGTAAAATGGTGACAGTGTTACTTTGTTTACTTTTATGCCATATATCTCATGCTTTATTGAGCGTATCATATTCATTTCATGGGTGTATTTTTTCTTGCCAAACAATGCATCCTTGTAATTCTCAAAGTTTATGTGTTTTTCGACTACACATTTTTTTACACCCTTTGCTTTCTTAATAATCAGCTCATTCACTTTCAAAATAGAATCTTGTTTGGATCTTAATCCAATATTTTCATCTTCCATTGCTTTCTTAACAATCTGCACATCCGCTCTCAACATCGAATATAGTTTGGATCTTAATCCAATATTCTTAGCTATATACTCATCTATAGAAACACCTTCATCATTTATTTTATCTATTATTGTATCTACTACTTTCTCAATCGTCTGCTCATCCGCCACCAAAATAGAACATAGTTTGGATTCAACGATAGGAATACATTCATCTTTTATTTTGTCTGTTACTTTTTCAATCATCTGCACATCCGCCCCCAAAATAGAATATAGTTCGGGTCTTGATTCAATATACTCAACTATCGGAACACCAAGACATTCATCTTTCATTTTATCTATTACTTTCTCAATCATCTGCTCATCCGCTCTCAAAATAGAATATAGCTTGGGTCTTAATCCAACATACTCAACTATAGGAACACCAGCACATTCATCTTTCATTTTACCTATTACTTTTTTATTTGTATCATCGTGCAGTGGATGGTATTTCGGAAAATCACTCAAGTCATACTCATCTTTCATTTCAGCCATGTCTTTGTACACATCTTCTGTTTTGATATCTACCAGCAGGCTGTCAGTGTCGGTGTATAATAAAGTACAGTCATCTCCGTACCTTTTCTTAAGGGTATTATAGTACCAGTCATACATCATGTACTTTGATAAATCCAATACTGACATTCCAACATAAATTGGTTTGTTTAATGTTAATTTTGTTTTGTTTACATGTATTGCTGACAATTCATCTGCAAATTTTATACGCCTGTTAAAGTTGGGTTTGGCTATTATTTTTCTTATCTTTTCATTTTCGGAGCCGTCAGTTCTGACTAGTTTTATATCAGTCCGCTTGCGTAGATTTTCCATTGTTTTGCCAAACACAGAGTTGTTCATAAGCTTGTAAAAATCTTTTTCAAATTATGATTTAGCTTTTTTCCTAAGTTCTGTGTTTAGGTTTATGTATGATGCCATTCATGGTTTTTCATTAAATTCTAATACTCTGTGTACTTTTTTTAGTTTCATACCCAAAGATAAATACAGTTGCAGGTTTTTGTAATGTAACACATATTTTTCTTTGTCCATAAGATTGGGGACTAGTTGTTCTGTATTTATCATGCTATTATTTTTCAGTAAACTATCTGGTATTCAAACAACCATTCCTTTTTCACTGCTAATCTTTCCGGTGCAAGCGGGTAGTCATTGTGAGCTTCATGAAGTTCTTTTGGATATTCCAAATCAACTTCAAGTATTTGCCCTTTGCCAGGTTTTGGTTTAGAATATTTTCCTTTGTGTTTGGCTTTCCAAACAAAGCCAGAATATGGAAGTGGCTGACTTATTGCCCATCCATAAAGATTATTTGCATCAAAATACATTAAGAAATTGCTTTCCTCGTTAGGGTTATAATTAGCTACATGTGGATTGTTTGCTTTGGCATATCGTTTTGATACCATACTTATGCCACCTCGCATTCCTTTTTCTAGAAACAAGTGCTTGTCAATGTCTGTCAAAAGTTCTAATTCTATTTTTGAATGTTTGAGTAAAGCATCCCAAGATAATCCAGGTGCTGTATAGTAATGTAAAGCATCAAGTTTGTATGCACTCATGCATGTTTTTCTGAAAGTTTGAAATACATCTGCTAACAGAGTTACATCAGTTTTTAGATATAAATCATGATAGTCTCTAAGAGTTTTACAGTCAAACTCTTCCCATATTTTTTGAGCGTATTCGTAATCTTCGGGACTTATACTTTCATCTGAGAGACTACTGTAAAACTTTTCTATAGGCGGTAATTGCGTTTCCTTAAATCTTTCCATACTGTCCATATATTCGTATGGATAAACACCTTTTCGTAAAAGTCAATCTGTTTGTTCTCCAAACTGATTTTTGGTAATTTTGAAATCAGATTTGTCTGTTGCTTTAACCAATTTTTCCAGAGACGAAGCCATAAACTGAAAGCTATCCAAAAATCTAAGGTGTCCGGCACTAAATGAAATATACTTTTCAGCGTTGTTTGGAATGCATGTAATATTACCTGTCATTTTATGTATTTTTTGCATTATAAGATGACTATCATATCCTTTGAGGTTGTGAAATACAACAGGAATGATTGTTTTATTTGGTTTTATTTTCAGTTTCAGGTTAAAGTTTTTGTGTGCTGCACCTCTATATTCACCTGTAAAATGACAGTGGTCTCTTACTTTACAGTTTTTGCCACCTTTCCTACCTAATTCATTCTCGCATATCCAGCAGTGTGTTGCTTTTTCATAATCTTCCTCATTTTGTTGAGTCATGATTAATGGTTTTGGGTGAGCAAATATATTATTAATGCTGCTCTTCTCACATTCTAAGTGATTTAAAAACTTTTCAACAACATCTTCACCTCTGTAAATAACAGGTTCTTCAGCTTTGCCATCATATCTGACAACCTGGTATCCAAAACCACAAGCTTCGTGTACATTTGTGATTTCATTTTTTTTTCCAAATTCGATTGATTGCGGTTTGATTATACTCTCAAAATCAGCATATATTCCATAAGGCACAGGCATCTGATTTTGATGATTTTTAAATTTTACAGTATTTTTACCTTCTTGCGGCATTTCTATTCTGCAAGAATTTTTGTTGATACCATCACAGTCTTCTTTGTGTTTGGTAAGTAGTCCTTTACCAGAATAGCCGTGAAGGCAACGATCGCAGAAGTAAGTTTGACCATGGTGTTTGTTTTGGTCCCAGAGTAGTCTATTCAGATTTTTAATCCAGCAATAGTGATATTTTATTGTTATTTGTTTTTGTTCGTTGGAATAATCATCCGGGTTATAGTTGTCATCTATAATTCCTTCTTCATTATTTGAATCGTCTTCGTTCTCTGATTCAACCTCAGTGTCTTCAGATATTAAGATCAAATTAATTCGTTCAATACCTTTTGGTTGTTCTGATATTTTATATGGAAAAACAGATACCTTTTTATTTTTTCCTGTTATGGTATATCCATAAACATTAATAGCAAGATTATATTATTTTTCTACTTTGGTTATTTGAGAAATTGGAGTGGGAAAGTCAATGTTATCTTTCTTCAAGAACTCTATACTAGGATACTTTGATAATCTGTCTGTATGATCTGCAGCTGGATTTAAAGCAGAATTTATTGCATGGAACAAACATTTATCATCATTGGTTTTTACATTTATAATTGCTTTCTTATCAGCTACTGCTTTGGATAAAGGAATATATGAAGAACCTTTTAACGGCTCGTACTTTGCAATATTTAAGTAAAGCCTAACACAGTGATCAATGTCTAATCCGGATGCTGTGTTTGTAAATCTTTCAAGACTCTCTTGTACAAATGCAGATGACTCATCGTAGAACTCATTTATTTTTTCAGAGTTCAAGATTGCATTTTGTTTGCTGTGTAATACTGCTGTGGTGTATTTTTTGGTATTACCATCATCTTTAAATAAATTTACAGTGAGACCTAATTGAAACTTTAATCCATTCATCTTTGTCAGCTCTTTGCTTATTTGTTTTGTAATAATGGATTTCTTATCACGAAATAGTTTTTGAGGGTCTTTGTATTTCTCGTATGCTTTGAAATAGCCACACATTGGTTTGTCAACCAGTTTTAATTTTCTATCTTGAAAAACTTGTTTTAGTTCATTTATAACATTTTCTTGTAATTTATCATATTTTTGCTTTTGTTCATTTATAACATTTTCTTGTAATTTATCATATTTCTGCTTTTCTCGTTTACGTTGTTTTTTTGCGCGTCGTCTCTTGAGTAACTTTTCTAATGTTTGAGATTTAACCTCTTTCGAAGTTTCCTTTGGTTTTAATGCATTTATACCGTTAGATAGTGTTTGCTTATCTATTACACCTGTTTTAAACAAAAGTATTAATTATTTTATAGTCTCCTCGTTTTCCATTTCCTTTATTTGTTATATGTTATATATTAGAAATAATTTTTCTTAAATATAAAATAATTATATCAAAAATAGACAATGGAAATCAATGTTTGTAAATTTCTTAAAATTGGATCACATAATCCATGTACAAATAAGCCTACAAAATATTCTAATTATTGCAGTTTGCATAAATATAGATTAAAAACAAGTCATGCATTACCGTGTCTAATATGTAAAAAAGGCACTTATGCAAAATATCAAGTGTGTGTTGGTTGCGGTGCAGTTTCAATTAGAAAAAAGAACGATTATTGGAGGTTAAAGTCGTACAACGCTGAGTGTCTCCGATTTAGACGTATTATGGTTTAAATCATATTTTATTGACTTTGTGTTTATTCGTTGATTTTGGTGTAATTTTGATAACAAATCGACAAATTTGGCATTTTATATTTTGGGGGTGTAATTTTGATAACTAAAAATTTAAACTTGCAATCTTCACTACCCCTATTTTAAAAAAGTTTTAATAAATCAAGTAAATCACCATTTACTTATATATGTATTTTGGGGGTTTCTGGATCAAACTCGAGCAAAGCGAGAGCTTTGGTCCAGAAACCCCAAAATACATATATATGCAGGGGGTTTAAGAGAAGAAATGTGTATGTGGGTGGGGGGGGGGGACAGTAGGTTCAAGAAGATTTAATTGAATGTTGTTTTACGGCTCACAGTATAGGTTATTTAGAGCCGCCCCAGAGAGAGAGAGAGAGGGGAAGGATGCGTAGGAAACCGGGAACCGTGCCCTACTCGTATTATCGAATAGATTCCTATGATTGTTTAACGTGCTCGGGGAAAGACAGTTACACGGGACCGCCGGGTTTATGTCCCCATCCGACGGACGAGGCTAAGGGATAGTGTCTTGCTCAAGAACACACCGACGAAACTCAGCGGCACCACGTTGGATTGAATCCGGAGCCTCCGGTTACAAATCCGCCGAGCTACCGACTGCGCCACGCCAGCCCTAGTGTTTAAGAGAAGGGATCTATGCATGTGTGAGTGTTGGTGGGGTTAACGTTTTTTTATTATAATAATCACTACATTAAAAAAATTATTATTATTTTTATTATAATCGCTACATGCAATATTGTTATTATAATAACCAACTCAGCGCCTTTATTATAATGTTCGCCACATTATTATAACCTGCCTAAAAAAAATCCTCAAAAGTCGAGCATTATTATAATTATAATAAAGATCATTATTCACACACAAATAAGAAATCTCACGAGAAGCCAGTTATAACAATGTTTCCCTATAAAATAATGATATCTGCTGCGGCTTAGGAAATGGTGGTTGGGCAGGAGGTTTAAGGGATATGGGTGGGCACGAGGTTTAACGAATGGGATGAGTAGGCAAGGGCGTGTGCACCTGTTCCACAAGCTGTTTCGGAGTCCTCCCCTGAGATACATTTTTTTCATTGGGACCAAAATGGTGCTCGTGCAAGCGATATTTGTCTGGAATATAAACATATTTGTGATCACAAAAATGGTTACTTTCCACCCTTACCCTTCCCCTTGCCCCCACCCCATCATGCCCACTCTGATATATATTGAATTTGTCAACTGTTTAGGATGTTTATCTTTTTTTCATTTTGTTTTTCCAAATTAATTCCGGGAATAAAGGAGTAGGCCATGCTAGCTTCCTGCATCCCCACCCCACCCCCACCAACACTCACACACGCATTTTCTTCTCTTAAACCTCCAGTCCGCCCGCATCCCTTAAGCTCCCTGCACCCCACTCCCCCCCACACACACATTTTTTCTCTTAAACTTCATGCCCACCTGCCTCTCTTAAGCTTTTTGACCCCCTCCATTTCTTCTCTTAAACTCCTGTCCATCCGCATCCCTTACGCTTCCTGATCCCCACTCCCCCACACATTTCTTCTCTTAAACCTCCTGCCCACCAGCATCAATTAAGCTTCCTGTCAACCCCCTCCCCCACACACTCTCCACACAAACATATTTTCTCTTAAACTTCCTGCGCACACGCATCCATTAAGGTTCCTGCTCCTCCCTCCCACACATACACATTTCTTTTCTCAAATCTCCTGCCCACCCGCATCATTTACGCTTCCTGCTACCGCACCCACACAAACATATTTTCTCTTAAACCTCATGAATACACGCATCTATTAAGGTTACTGCTCCTCCTTCTCCCACATACACATTTCTTCTTTTAAACCTCCTTCCCACCGGCATCCCTTAAGCTTCAAGCTTCCCCCTACCACACACACATATTTTTTCTCTTAAACCTCCTTTCCTCTCACATCCCTAAGCTGCCTGCTCCCTATCCCCCACATATACATTTCTTCTCTTAAGCCTCCTGCCCACCCGCATACCTTAGGACTTTTGCTTCCATCCCCCACCCTCACCCCAACCACACTCATTTCTTATCTTAAACTTCCTGCCCATTCACATCCATCAATCCTCCTGCCCATCATCATCTCAACTTAATCCTCTTGCCAATCCCCATTCATTAATCCTCCTATATTCCAACCCGCTCCCTTAAACCGCCTGCCCACCCATTTCCTTAAACACCCTGCGCACCACTAGCACATGTAGAATGTTATGCTGTGCTTATTATTATTATAATCACAACATTTAGCCAAGTCTCCCGGACATAAATTGTCTCGCGAGATTTAGAATTATAATACACACAGCTAAACATGTATCGATTTTCAAGATGCATACATTTTCAGAATGTATACATTTTCAGAGAGCAAAGGGAGTTTACGCGTGTGGGTTTTAATAAATAAAATCGTAAGGAGGTTGTTATTAATTTGGACAGATAATAATATTAAAACCCACACGCGTAACCTCCCTTAACTCTCTGAAAATGTATACATTCTGATATCAATACACAGTAGGAACACCACGGACCTATAACATATCATTTATGTTCGCATTTTCCTTCCGAGGACTATTTCTTTGTATTTAACGGACTATTTTACGATTTTTCAATTAAAACAGACGCCATATTTTTACACCTAAAAAAGCTGATTCAGAGTTTGGCACGTTATTTAGGCGAGAAATATGGGCATATATAGTCTTAAACACGCGTACAGTGTTCCATGCAGTGAAATATGTAAACATGAATATGACTTCGGGACAGGTAGCGTACCCCTTATGTGTAAACACAGCTGCAGTGTATTGTTTGACAGGTCACCGTGCCATAAATTGACATTGTTGGCGCAAATTGGATTTGGGATTACTGTATCTGCTGATAGAGGTCCATTTCCAAGGTTTTTGTTTTGTTATTAACATTTGCTTGCATTTAGCCAATAATCGCCAATGCCTAAATATGTACGATCCAGGACGCTGATACGATCTAAAGTGGCGTAGATACCGACTAACTTCATTACAGAACGTTCTATGAAATAATAATTCTGATCATTTCTTGGGTGAGCCTTGCATCAGTATGTTTCGGTGCTCTCCGACCTTTCATGTAACCGGTGTAAACTGTATGTGCAATAAAACAGTTACTAGCAGCGGAGATGTAATAATTAGATTTCCGGTATTTGTATGAATATATATGTATGTACTACTGCACTTTGACTGACAATTTTCACATTGCTCACATTGGACTGATGGTGTTTTTCAGAGAGGTCTTTATTATTATGTCTTACACCACAAAGTGGTAGGTGAGATTGATTGTTTTTGGTCTGTCCGTTCGTCCGTCTGTGCATCACAAATCTTGTCTGCGCTACTTGTTGGATTTTGACGAAACGTTGTGCATATATGCTTTTGAGGTCAGTAGGTCAACGCTCAATGTCACCATGACAGGAAAATGAAATGTCTTGCCCACACCGTTATTTCTCTTTCACTAATGGCAAATATGAAACTTCATTGGAGGATTGAAAGTGAAAAGAGGATGACCCTTTTGATTTGTAGGTCAAAGGTCAAGGTCTCTGCTGACAAAAACTTTCCATGTCCACTATCAAACACATCTTAACAATAGTGTGCAGTGTGGGGAGACATCTGTTTTTCTTTAAAAAAACATACACTCCAGTTGATTATTGTTGATGGTGCTTTATACATATTACAACACGCATGATAACATCGTAATGCATTTCTTGCATAAAGTTGAATCCAGAAAAAACAGTGGTTTGGTTCATCGATACTGCCGCCTCTGAACCAAACCACATGTTTTGGTGGATTCAATAGTGTGCAAGAAATATATTCCGATCACCTATTTTATTTTAAATGAATAAAGTACAAAAAAACACATGCTATTTGAAGAAAACACATTTAAATTCCTGGATGTTATATTCAACCGTTGAAAGCAATTTTTTTTCCCCACTGAAAAAGTAATTCTCATAAAAATCCAGAGTATAAAAGCATAATCTAGAAATGTGCTGGGATTTTTTCTTCAGTAAAATGTTTAATATCTTTTCAACAAATATCATGTGCTTTTTTTAGTATTAGCTTTTTTTTTTTTTTTTTTTTGTGATCGTTCCCAAACCCGACACTGACCTCTGTGGTTTGGTTTCGTGTGTTTCATCCTTTAAGGGACCGACCATTCTAATTTCTTGGGTGGGGGTGGGGGGGGGGGGGTGGGGGTGGTTGGTGGGGATAGTGGGCCCGGGATTTTCCTTTTAGCCGGAATATTTTCTTTGCATTTCTTTAAAGCTGGGATTTTTATTTCGCCTAACACACTGGCCAGATTTTTTTCCCGTCAACTTGAAATCCATAAAAAAAATTTAAGTTTTACTATTCGTAGAATAAGAAGAGCTGTTGTAGATCTACTCAAGCCAAGTCCAATTATTTCAGCAACCACTGGTCAGTGAAAATTGAAATATGTCATCAGCAAAAGCATGCAAAAGCATGGCCCTTTTATTAATTTGAATTGCTGGTTTAAGTTCTTTTTTGACAAGTCCAGCTTTGAATATCAAGGGCACTAGTAGACACATGTTCCATTTTAACTCCGCATTGCATTTAAGCAAAGCTATGTTCCTTTTTCGACTACAAATTCTGGTTAAAGTTTTTAGGCTGTATTTCAATAGGTGATTGCTAATTATTGATAAAACTTCTGTAAAGCGTGGAAATAGACACATGTTCCATAATTCTGTATTGCATTTTAACAAAATTATGGCCCTTTTTCTGGATAAATATTTTCTGTATTGTATTTTAGAAAAGGTGTCTATTGTCGACTTAGCATTTATTTTATTTTATTTCCATATACACTCGCCATATATCTCTGTCAAAGGAGCTTAACAAGTGTCATCAGAGTCATCAAGGACACTTCTGTACAGATACATGTTTCATAACATTTTATTTCATTTGAGCCAGATGATAATTTTTGTCAACTTAGAGTTAAAGTTTTTTAAGCAGCTTCATATATTTCAATGAAACTCACTACATACATCAAATAACAATGGCAAGCCTGTAAATGTCATTAGCCCCACAAACCCCACACCTTCCCCACTACTACACCACCACCACCACCACCCCGATATACGATGCTTTATTGAAATTACAAACTAACAATCTGTCGTCAATTGATATCTAAATGCGGTAAAATAAGTAATCGGTAGAACCAATGGATGCTCGCCGAAAAAAGGTACACACGTGAAATACAATCGGATGAAAAACTGTAGGAGAGGTTGAGCGGACATGTTTTGTATTTGAACAAAATCAAAGTCCATTAATTCAGAAAAAAACTACAATTGGAACGTCCTGACAATATGCGCTCCTTGACAAAATTTCATGAAAATAAGACGAACATGTAGGAGGAATTGTGCGAAAACGCTTTACATTTGAAAATTTCAAAGTCCAATAACTTTTCCAAATCTTTCAATTGAAACGTTCTATTGGACATACTAATGCCTGTAGTATGTGCTATTAGACATTATCTTAATACTTCCTATAAAGCTTCATGAAAATCAGATGAAAAATGTAGGAGTTGAGCGGACACGATTTTAATTTGAAAAAACCTCGAGAGAAAAAAAGCACATTCAACCGGAACGTCCAAATAAGTGTAAGCTACTAGAAATCATACTTACACATCCTATGAAAAGTCATGAAAATCGGATGTAAAACATTAGTTTTGAGAGGACAAACTTTAGATTCGAAGTCCCGTAACTCCGCCAAAAATTATTCAAACATCCTGCCAGTATGAGCTACTAGACATCATACTAATACTTTCTGTGAAGTTTCCTAAAAATCGAGTGAAAAAGTAGCAGGAGAAAACGTAAAAAATTAAGAAAAAGGGCCATAACTCCTGTATAACATGCCGATATTAATGCCGAATCGATATGCACATATTGACATCATGCGTAAGGATCCTGTAAAATTTCAAAACAATCGGTTAACAACTATGGGAGGAGATATTTTACGTAATATTTAACGAAAACTCCGGTACTACAAGGTTGATGTTGATGCTGAATCGATCTGCACATCTATACCTCATATGTAAGCATCCTGAAATGTTTTGAAACACTCGGTTGAAAAATAGGGGAGGAAATAGACACACAATATATTTAAGCGTACAATCGATTTGACATCATAGGTAATCATCCTGTAAAGTTTCCAAACAATCGATTGAAAACTGTGGGAGTAGTTAGATTCGCAGTACTTTCGGGACGAACGGACACTGAGACATCCACTCGGATGATACCGTAAGTGGAGTGACTGTATTCTGTGAATGCTACTCTTCCTGTTGGACTTATAAGGTTTTTCACCCTTAGTTTAAAGTCAAAGAAATGACCACTTCTACAACAATAGGCTTACAATGAACAATATTCCTTATAAGTCACTTTTGCAGCTTAACTAATGTTCTTACAAAACAATATGTGCTACTAGACATCATACTAATACTTTCTGTGAAGTTTCACTTTAATTTGTAGTGGTAATAGTAGTAAAACATGATGTTAACATACTTTTACTATCAATATTTTAGAATTAGGAACATTGAAAGCTGCACTAATTCGAAGTATTTAACACAATCCTATGCACCTAGTTGTATAAGTGTTATAGTTTATTTCTAAGAAAACACATCGACTTGAAAGCTTTAAAATGTGTTCATGTTATCAGAGCAGGCGATTTAATCTTGTTATTTTGCAGTTCAGCCTTAAAATACGTAAAACAATGACAGTATTATTGACTTATTCCTGAGTTTCTCCCTGGCCGAGGAGTTAACGACGTTGCGTTGTAAACCTTCTCGCCTCTCACCACTGCGGGTTCGAATCCCACTGGGAACTCGACTTGTAAGTGAGGAAGTCGGATGTCGGGAGTCCTGGTTCTACCAAGTGGGTGGCCCGCCTCCACCACAAACAAAATCGAGCGTCATATGTAAACTTACATGTGTGAAAATGATGTAAAAGACCATAAAGCAAATGACTTATTCATAGGTGGGTACTTGAATTCCATTGTGTTAGTTAAGTCACACCCAACCAAGCCGAAGGTAGTGAACGTTTTGCGCAGACAGACGGACGGACATGGACTATTCGGTGGTGGGGGCATAACAACTTGAGTATATATAGATTAAGGACAATATGTTTTGTCTGTCTTTAAAAACATTGAGCATGATTGTTATGTAGGCCATTTTGTTACAATATTGCATGTATTTTATATATTTTTTCATGGCTTACCTTACGCTTCGTTATCAAAAACACATTCAGGAACATGTTTGTAATGTTTGTAAGTCCATGAAAACGCTGTTACATCATGCATTAGCAAATAATCAATTCATACAACTAAAATGGTATAAATTGATCATTTTCCTAGCCCTTACACAGTGCTTACCGCAATGCCAAATGACACTCCCTCCGCCGAACCATACATTATGCTACACGTTGTTTGTTTGAATGGTGTGTTACTTATGTTTTAGCATATACTAGGCCATATATACTATTTTGTTGTATAGGCAGACCACACAATCTTTCTTAGGTAGAACCAGCATTGTATACACATATATGTCGCTCCGACAGCATTCAACATTATTTACACATGCATAAACGTCTAGGAAAACACAGTCTTATAATCAAAGTTATCATCAATGTATTAGTGAAGCACACTACACTGTTCTGATGTTGGTATTAAATTTGCAATTGCACAAGAATGATTCTTGGCTGTCAATTTAGATGATCCAGATTCGTACCATTTCACTACTTAATTAACTATATGTATTGCACATGATTTTAGACACGGAATAAATTATAAGACAATACAGACACATGTAAGCCATAATAACCGGTTATTATTAAACCATGAAATAATTGATTGATGTCTCCTTAGACAATATATTTCTTTAATTTGTACTTCTTAAAAAATAAGTGTTATATATAACATTAAACACGTAACGTAAATAGGTTTGTTCATTTTCCCTAAATATAGCAAAGGTTTAGTGGTTGATCCATATACTGTTCGCCACTATGATTTCCTGTTTGACTGCGATGACGGACTGATTGCGAACCCTATAATGACGTCTACCTAAATCCTCAAAGGACGGTAGCGTTTGATGTTTATCTTAAATCTTGTCTTGTCGTATTTTTCTTTTGCTCGGGCTTCTGCCAAGTCACTGAGTACTTGTTTTGTGACTTTCTAGGCTTTTCTTTATTATATTCATATATACATGATAATCTATGTGTTACATTGTCTATTAATGATGCCTTGTTTGTTAGAGAATATAAACTGGCGGGGATATCTTTATTTACACAGTCCCGTTTTTCTTGGGTGACGACAATAGGGTAAGAGCAAGGTTTGGGCCACCCTTAGACATATTTAAGTTTGCCCCTTCCCTACTCTATTTATCATTTTGTGTAGGTATGTTGGCACATTTATTTTAAACGGCTAAATTTACCGTAAGATAATCGTTGATCTTTTAATTAATAACTGTACTGGCATTAATATAATTATTTATGAAAATCAATAAAATGTTGACTATTGTTTTATGCTGAGAACCACTAAATTGACCTAAGATTCAAACAGCTAGCGGCATATTTGACTGGTATCACCTGAATTGACTTCAAATAGATAATTAATAATATTAAAATTAGCTTTTAAAACACATGCATGCAATGGAGTATGCAAAGAAGCGACAAATGCCGCCGAAGGATTTCTTACACTATTTTCTACATTGATGAACTTCTGAGGGTTACAGCTTTGACTTTTGAATGTGTTACGGGTAAAATGTCCAAATAATATCGGCAAGTGTCCATTTAATTAAAATTGTCAAGTGTGTTTTCATCCAACTTTATTTCAGGTTTTTCCTGGTTTATTTATTCACAATAGTCCAAATAATCCAATGTCACTTTTGTATAGATGAGCATACTAATATGTATCCTCTCACAATGTATTTTTAATTCAAAGCATCCAATATTTCATTTTAAGCTGAATTTTAAGTAAATTCTCAATCCAGATACTGAACTAGATACAGAACAAATATCAACCCCAAACCAGTTTTCCTACATCTATTAAATATTTGGTTACGCATGACAACGAAAAGTAGTACGCCATCTTTCGGCAACGTCAAAAAAAATGAAATGCCCGCCATTTTTGGAGTTTTTAAAACACATAATTCGGAAGAATGTGACAATTTTCGATGATGAAATTTCAGTTCCGCTTTAAGTTTCATGATTTTCGGCTGTACTGACTTTTTTTAAGAAGCTCAACTGCATATCCGCCCATGTACAATTTCGAAGCGAGGGGCGATAACTCTAAGAGATGCCATTTTTAGAATACGTTTAAAATGACAACAATCGTGTGTGTTCTTTTAAATAAAATACGAGGAGATACTTGAATTATGTTGTTTTAATTCACAGATTACATATATTTTGCTGGATGTCACGAAAAGCATGTTCTTTCTTTATCAAAACTACACGCAAAAACGAGTTGTTTGTCTCGACTGTATTTTTGACTTGACTGTCCTCGCAGATCTACAGGCGCGTATTCGATGGAGAGGAAGTATTGGGCACCTTCTCATATGTGGAAAGTGTACGTAACAATCGCCACTGTTCAAGGTGGGGGTGCATCTGAGCTGAGATTTAAAAGGATGCACCCCTCCCCCAACTAAAATCATGAAAATCTGTTGCAAGCATACATGTTTAAACATATTCATAGATTTAGACTGTCCTGTGTCTTATTGTCATCAGCACTGTCATATGTAGCTGTCCCATGCTGGTATCATGAATAAACCATGGAATATACCACCCAAACATCGAAGGGTTTGAAAGGATCTTACTTGTATTAGTTTAAATTTGCCGGTTGAAACCTAAGATAACTTTTCTATCAGACAGAAACACTGTCGTAATACTTATTCAATAATTCTGATAGTATCAAAGGAAAGAAAAGAAGGCCATTTTTTTTTTACTGTATATTTTTTAAGAGTATTTTCATGCTGTTTTATGTTTGCTTGTTTGAATGTTGTTTTATGTCATTATAGCATAAAGAATCGACACTTTCTCACCTACAAGTTGAACTCCCAGTGAGATTTGAACCCGCAGCGGTGAGAGGTGCAAATGAGAATGCATACAAATATAAAAAGGGCAACCGAACATCTCCATGACTCAATATGTCCATGGGACACGACTGACCGCACTGAAAACAATATGTCGAAAACAGTACAATGCAAGAATATATATTCATCAATAAAGTTTATTTTGATGCAAACTCGATATGCACCTCTTGACATTATAGATAAACATCATGTAAAGTTTCGAAGCAATTGGTTAAAAACAATGGAAGGATATAGACGCACAGATGCCTAACACCATATGCTGCCTCGCCATTCACTGGTAAATAATAAACATTTAAGGTACATAAGGTCTTAAATATTATCTTTCATGACTAAGTAAATAATATTTAAGTCAGATATCATTTGAATTATATACTTGATTTAAAACATTTTATTTCATATATTTACATCAATACATCCCAAGTTTAAAGGGCATTATATAAAAAATTAAACTGCATCGTACAATAATTGTTTTTATTTATTAAAGGGACACACGGCATTTTGAAGTATTTAACAAGCATTACAATTAGCACCTTGATTAATTTATCAAGTATGATTTTCCCTTTACACCTTTACCCCAGTTTGCATATATTTAAATTATAAGTAATAACATTTTGGAGTTTAAAAAAATAAGATTGCTGCATGTCCCTTTTATATGCGCACCTCTCATCCTGTTTTGTTTATATGGTGTAAGTCATTTTTAACACGTGGGGTTATATATACATGTATCTGTTATTAATTTTTTTATTGGAGGCAGACCCACCACTTTTCTGGGTAGAACCAGTAATAAACACCTCCCGCCATCTGTTATTCCACAAAGTTTATAAACCAATAATATTCAGAAAATATCATTTTAATCCAATAAAGAAACACATTTATGTTTTCGTATTAGCCCTTATTTTGAGCCACTCCAATGGACTGTCCAGTTCATGTCGCCAGCGATCCACCTCTGTCAACAGTCAGACATGCATGTTGATATGATATTGTGCTGAACTGTTGATCCTGGGAATTTCTAAATTAGTGGGTCCAAATAACCTTATTCCCTCAAGTCACAAATGTTATAAGACAATTTTTTCTTGAAGTTGATGCTAGTAAATAATAATAGTGTACCCCGTTGCATTAATCTATTCTTGTTCGTTTAAAAATCTCTGATTCGGTTGGTAATATTGTAAAAAGTTATTATATATGTGACTAGACACTTGCTTCAATAAAATCCTCCAATGTACTGTGACTTCAGTAACATTTTACAGCTAACACTCAACGTCTCAGGACATCAGGGAATCTGAAAATAAAAATGATACAGATTATGTTTAACCATATATATTTCTGTTTCAACTGAAATAGGTAACAAGTTGGTGAGTTGAAATAGATGAATAAAAAGTGACAATAGAACTTTTTTCATAAGAATATAAATTGAACAGAACACGGACCATAAAACACCCATATAAGATGACCTTCTCATTTTACTTTAATTTATAAACATGATCACTGAAATGCTGGACCAAAATATGGGTCTCGTCGGTTACTTTTCTTACCAGTTTTTAGTGTTAAAAATAAACCCTGTTGAATTTATTTTTTTGTTATTATTTTCTTTTACAAAAAAAAATTGGGTCGCAGGGTCTAAGAACCGAAAAAAAACAAACAAAAATACTCTGACCTAAGTTGGCTCAACAACTCATTATATGTCATTTAGAGCCGTCCGTGAGAGAGGGGAAGGGCACAATAAAAATGATACATATTCTGTTTACCCTAACCAGATTTCGTTTCAACTATAGTATTATTACTAGTTAACAAGTTGTAGTATTGAAATATGTAGATGAATTGTGATTATAGAACCTTTTTTACATGTACGATGAAAGAAAAATAATCGTTTTCGGCTAATCAACACATTACCAGTATACCTTAAGAGAGGGGGAAGGAGGACACATAGGAATTCGAGAACCTGCCTTACTGTTACTAATGAATATATTTCTATGGTTCTTGATCGTGCTCGAAGGATAGACACCCTAGTTTCAATCCCAATCCAACATACTAGGCTGAGGATCAAACAAGGCTAGAGGAAGGTATATTGCCCGAAAACACAAGTAAACATAAGTAATACAAGGACTTTTTTATTTTATTTGTTTCGTTTTACATCCGTACTACGCACAATATGACCTATTTATGTGTCGATGTGCTGTAAAACACCATTTTTCTTTTTTTAGTATAAAAAGTCTGAGACTAAGTGCAGCTGCACAATGCCACCTATTTTGCAAAGAATATACATTGATAAATTCATAGATTGTTTGAAGCTGGCCTTACCTACACACTGGCTTACGCAAGGCTCTTGATGTAGTTATACTGATTACTGTGAATGAGAAACGTGACTTGGTGAAAACAGTCTTCAATTCAAAATTTAGTTTCAGTGAAAATGTGAACCTGTTTGTCATTATGATATTTTAATTTGTCCAGGGAGAAGTGGCATTTATGGCGTGCGGCTGACTGGCCCTAGGCTTGGTGTTTTTCTGTGTCGCCGCCATTTTGAATAGTCTCTGAAAGAGTGAAATGCAGGTATCAACGAAAAATGTATATTCACGAAAAAATTCAGAAAAGGTAAAACAGATAATGATCTTCGACTCCTGACAATTTCAACAATATTTAAGACTATACAATTTTTGTGACCATTTTGAAACATTGGCAAATGAAGAAGACAAAAACTTGTGTTTTGTTTCGATCTTCGCATTTGTACGGCGATTTTCGACCATGATATCTCTATAAAACCTGTCAACACGTTTGTTTGATGATTCTCCGACATAATAATTTACTTCTGATATGATTTGTTTACTCTGTCATCTATTATAAGCTTAAAACTAGTTTTTTTAAAAGAGTACTATAAAATCAGCGCATCTGCACGTGCTTGAAAAATGGGAATTACGTTCTTATTTATGATTGAGCGGTCCAGGCTTGTGAAATGATTCAGCGGCGCCCCTATCGAACAGTCTGTATTTATACTGTCATAGAAAACCATTGACGTTTTAGCCTGGACTATCCCAATAACCTTGAATGAGTCATATAATGCCTCACAATAACATCATGTGATGTTAAATGTAAACATCTATATTGTATTTACTCATCCTGAAACTTCTACATGTAACTATTGGAATACGTTTATAATAGATAAACACAATACTATTCAGTATTTAGAGTTGAGTCTCTGGTTCAGTATTTAGATTGAGCTTCAATTATGCTGTGAATAACAAAATATATTGTGACAGGATAACAAGTATCTATTATAAAAGTTACATTGGCTTATTTGGACTATTATGAATGAATAAACCAGGAAAGTCTTAAAGTGAAAATGGATTAAAGGAGCACTTGACAATTTTGATTAATGGAAACTTGACGTTTTAGATTAAAGGGACATTTGACAATTTAGATTAAAGGACACTTTATACGTAGATCAGATTTTAAAGAAATACTGGATCCGTTTGATGTATTTCTGTTAGTGAATATGTTTCAGTGTAGTATTTGAATACATTTCTTGATTATATTTTAAAAATAGTTCTTGCTGGTTTTTCTTACATTCTTGTTACAATTTACCCGTAACAGAAATTGGAAACTTATCCGGTAGTGAAACATGTTGGTTGCTTTTATCATTTGTACATTGCCTTTGGCAAAAATAAAGTAATAAAATAATAAATAATAAAAGTACAAATGTACTTGTACATTTTGAATATTATAAAACGTGAAAACTGCTGCAATCATAATGTTTTTTGAACTTGAGAAATTTGTTACTACGCCTTCCCAGCAGGAGTTAGATTCACTTAAAAAAGATGACATGCTCTTGCTTGCTGAACATTATAACTGATTGAAGTGTAAATATGCTATGAGAAAATCAGATCTCAAAAACATGTTGTTAAGATTTATGGTTGATGAAGACATGTTTTTAAGAAAGTGCTTAAACTGTGTGAGTAGAAACAGAGTCTGAATTAAAAATTGAAAGTAACTGAATTGTAAAACAGGAAATAAATTGAATTAGAAAAAAATGAAAACAGAAATGGCAATAAAACAAAAAGAAATGGAAATGAAATTAAAGGAAGGAAAAGAAAGAAGATAATTTGAATTAGAGATGCGGAAAATGGATTTGACAAGCAATGCAAGTTCACCTCCACCATCACCCTCCCACTTACCTATTTTTGATGTTACTAAGTATATTCGATTAGTACCTCCTTTCCAATCAAAAGAAGTTGACAAATATATTCTTCATTTTGAAAAAGAATTACTGAAAATTTGAAATTACGAATTTGAAACTGGACATTATTTTTTCACAGTGTTTTAATTGGTAAAGCGCGTCAAGTTTACACTCAGTTGACAGCACAGCAAAATAGTTCATACAATACTGTTAAAGAAGGCTTATGAAGTGGTCCCTGAGACATATAGGCAGAAATTTAGTAATTTTAAACACAAATAACAGCTATAGAAATGTTAACGAAATCATGATACATTAAGGTAACTTGTTTTAATTGAAGAGTTCAAAATGTTCATTAACAAATATGTTTCAACCTATTAAGATGAACAAAAGACACAGACATTAGAAGATGCTGCGTGTTTGACGGATGATTATTGGTTAACTCACAAGGTAACTGATGTTCACAAACTAAGCCCTCAGTAGCATTCTTCATTTAAGAAAACCTCTCACAGTACTTCTAAACCTCAGTATGCCAAATTAAGTACTAGTACTTCCAAATATCAAGCATCTAAGGAAAATAGTGATCCAAAATCCTTATCTCAAATTACTTACAATTATTGCAAAAGGAAAAGTTACCTCATGTCTGAGTGCTTCACTTTGAAAAGGAGACTTACGAATCATTCACGTTTGAAGGTTCTATATCACTTACTGGTGATTCAAACAAACGTAACCCTATTAAGATACTACGCGAAACAGTAGCTTCTCAATATCTTATATTAGCAGATACCCATCCTATTTATGAGAAGACTTATTCTGGCACTAGTGTCCTTGTTCAGGGGGAAGAGTGCGGTTATTTGACTGTCCCTCTCCATAATACATATGTGTCATAAGATTTGGTTACTAGACCTACGGCTGTGGAAATAAGATTACCATTTGAAGCTGTCCGATTATTACTAGACAATGACCTAGCTGAAGATAAGGTCGTGGTTAATTCACTTGAATCTGACAAGACTTCTTCGGATCAATCTCCTGATCCCGTTGAACAGGAAATTGTATCCGGCTTGTGCCGTTACTCGAGCTATGGCAAAAAAAGCCATTGAAAATGATTTTGTTTTGACAATGATTTGGCTGATACATTTATAGGTCAATAGGTTATAATAGCGTAAATGAGTCTCCATTGCCCTTCCATAGTAAAGTTAGAATGTTGACAACCTGTTAAAAACTCAAACCTCGTTAGAATTCTTGGAAACTAACTTTATCATTCAAATAAACATGTCTGTTATTAAACATCAACAATAAAATGGGGGTTTAATACCTTCTAAGAAACATTTCTTCAGTTGTATACTAACACCGGGTCAAAGGTCAACACTATTTTTACCCCTTGCAATTTCATACCCTGTCTACTTTCACTTCTCAAATTTATATCAAAAACTGTCAAAAACATGATGAGCTGCATTTTCAAATACCAACATGTCCAAAATACAGTTACAGCCAAAAAATAACAGTAAACTGCACTAAAAAAGTTTTAAAAGAATAAAAGATTAGCACAGAACTACTTTTGACTGCACCAGGCGAGCCCATCCGGCTGATTGAGTGGAATATAACCCCAATCTTATAATACAGAGGTTAACAAATCTCATGATATTAGCCCATCTGAATCCCAGACGGACTACAGTGAAATTAATATTCACTTATCTGATTATTCTCCTTCTATTAATTTGAATGACAAAGATGATGACAAACTATCAAAATCACAAGTTATAAGGGAACAGCATAGATCTCCTGAGATTTCTAGCTTATTTTATTAGGCTGTTAGTGAAGATTAAGCTTCACACGTCACAGTTTGTTATTACTAAACATGGGATCCTGATGCGATGACTACCTTTTGTCACTGCTGAAGATGAATGGATTGCCAATTACCAAATTGTGGTTCCTAGTTCATATCTATCGTCTGGACATTTTAAAGTTTAGCATATAAAACGCATATGTCTCGTCACATAGACATTAATAAGACATATCCCAATATTGTGTTTCATGTTGTATCGGCCAAACATCACAAAAGATGTTTCACAATACTCTAGGTCTTGTCATACATGTCAAATGGTAAGAAAATCCAATCAGAAGATTCTCAAAGCGCATTTTAACCCTATTCCAGCATTTGAAGAAGACAAAGTCTGGAGAAATCTTTCAAGAGCACCTTGGCTCTCGAGATTATAGGCCGAAGACTTAAACTGCAGAATGCCTAAATCACACATGACCTGTTGAATTTTGACCCTTGATCAGACTGAACATATTTTGGAAGAAACTAACGTGAAAAGGGGCCAACGCAGTTTATTCTACTGAAAGAGTCGTCAAATGCTGGAATAAGTTGAAGATGGGCTAGGATTGAATTAGGAATTACAACTTGATTGTCAGGTGGGACATCAGGTGGTTGACGTACAATGTTTCATCAGTATCCCTTATTTAGTGAAAAAACAAACTGGGACTTTTGAAGATTCATCTTCATTAACAGCCCTATCGAATAAGCTAGACATCTCCGGATGTCTGTGTCGTTCGCTTATAAGGTGTGATCTTGATAATTTGTCATTTAATCTAATAGAAGGGAGAATGATCAGGTAAGTGAATATTAGTATCGTGGTTAATCCACCTGTATCTGACAAGCCTTCCCGTTGATCAGGAACTACATGACTTGTATCAGGCTTGGGAAACAGAACCATTGAGAATGATCTTTCATCTGACAATGATTTGGCTAATATATTGATATTAGCCCATCTGAATCCGAAAATAATATTCACTTATCTGATCATTCTCCTTCTATTAGATTGAATGACAAAGATCACGACAAACTACCATCGTGACGAATAATTATTTGGTTTAATTTTAAAGGTGGTAATGGTTGCAAAAGTGGTGTTTCTTAGTAAAACATAATTACGTTCTGGATTTTATAAGATATAACGATATATATGGTTAACAGAATAACTATGTTAAAATATGTCACTAAATCGTAGGAAGAAGAACATAACATGCATGGTATAGCAGAGTTAATAGCGATGTCCGAATGAATCAGCGTGGATGTAATACATAAATAATGCAAAACCACATAAGTGGACTCGGCAAATGTAATATGACGAGTATAAATAAATATTAATCTCTATTCCTGAAAGTTTGCATTGAATTTGTACCAAGGCCTTCTGCGTATCCCCACCCACAATTGCAAACGGAAAGTAGTCTCCCATTAAGGAAAACTACTCCGATACATAAACAGTGACATATACCTGGGATACCGGATATGTAAACGCTTGGAATCGTGATGGCACATTTACATGTAATACAGACGTGTGGTCCGGAACAATAATATGCACCCGTGAGTAAAGAGTGTTACATTCGCTTTCACTGTTAGATTCCAATTGATAATACTGTTAATCAACATTTAACAGTCACTTTTCTTAACACACCAGACCTTGGCAAAATAGACAATTAATTATAAAAGACATACAGTACTTATGTGCAGCTGATATTGTTCATTGGGTCATATCCATTACATCCTATACCATGTTAGTCAACATTCTACTATCGTGTTCCTAGAGTTAAAATTAGTATATGTTAATGTAGAATGGTCTAGCGGACATAAATATGTAATTGTTTTATGTAATTGTCATTAATGTTCTTAATAAAGCAATCAATAGCAAATAGTTAAAACCATCATATCAATAAGATTATAGCTATTATTTGTCAATTTCAGATGGTATAACAAATAAAAATTAGATGTTTTAGTGAAACAAATAGTATTTTGACTTTGTAAATTTCCTGTATGCAATACTCTTCACAAAATTGCCATATTAGTTGTTTCTGAAATTATTCGTATCAAATTAATTGTTTCTCACACCATCCTTTTCTGATGCATTAGCGGTGTAACCAAATTAATTATATGTTACTTTGTTTACATACAGGCACTGTTGTCTACATAGTGTTAAAACATTGACAAAGTGAAATTAAGGGCGTAAACTGAGTATCTATTTTTAATTGGAGATTAAGAGTTATTATACCAATTATGAGGTATAAAAAGCTTCATTGGTCAAATGAAATTTAATATCTATTTTTAATTGGAGATTAAGAGTTATTATACCAATTGTGAAAGTTTAAAAAGTTTCATTGGTCACTTGAAAAGTTGTGTTCCTTTATGTTTTCTACAAATACAAAAAAGACAATTCATATCGTATTCAGCGTCCAATCGATAATCAGCAAATTGTTAAAGCCGAGTGTTAATATTTATGTAATGTAACGGGATTTTAATAACTAGCAATTGTACTATCTTCTTTTTGTGTAACAATGCCTCTAAAAACACTTATTATTGATCATAGTCAGACTAAGTATTTTGATGGATGCATAGTGTGTTGTGCTATCCCGGTTAAAGCGTTGAAGATTTCATCCACGAAAATGAAGTTGTCCGAAAAATAAAAGAATCAGAGGTAGATGTATTATAATAAATGTAAGACACGTCCATTAAGTGATTGTTGAACGCTAATGTATATGGCCTAAACAATAGTACGTCATTGATCTGCTACTTGCAAGACGTTGATTTCTTAATACGCGAGTCTTGACACCTGTTTAACGCTACTGTTTATGTTCTTATCTATATATAATAATGTACTCGTGTGAAATTGAGGTCTGTGAAAGAAAGATTTATCAGTTGATTGATATTTAATATTTCATTTGCTAAATAAGAATGATTACAATAATAAATTCAACATTTTCATATATACCGATGACATATACAACCTCTTCTTCAGATGAATCGTCATTAATCGTTTGTTAAAGGCTATTATATATCGCATAATTTGCATCTTAAAAAATAATGTAAACACTAGAGGTTAAAGGCTACTGTACACGTAGGCGCGAGTCACAACCGGTAATCTGTTAGTTGAAAGTTGTTGATTGCATTAGACGCGCGTCTATGACAGTGCTTGACACCCTGTGTATTAAAGGGGTAGATGCACTATTTCAAAGAGGTTTATTTTAAAGGGCTCTGAAATACTTGCAAAAAAATGAAAGAATTGTCGAAACGCTATGAAAAATAAAGAAGATATAACCTATTTAAAATTTGCTAAGAAATGATGACGTCATCGCGCCATTTTACCATATACGGCATATTGACAAATAGAAAAGAAAACCAATGCAAATGAAAAAATAAGCATACAATGTATATATTTTACATATGTATATATATTTTGATCAATTTGCAGTGATTTTTATTGCTTTAAAATAGATTTTGTCAATATGCCATATATGGTAAAATGTCGCGTTCACGTAATCGTACCAAGATGGCCGCTTCCATTTTTGTTCTTTGCAAATTTCCAATTGGTCATATCTCCTTTCCTTTTCATGGCATTTTGATAATACTTTGAGCTGTGTTACTTAAATATTAAAATAAAAAAATATTGAAAAACAATAAATGTCACTGTAAGTGACAATTGCCCCCGAAGTGGTTTTGACCTTTTGACCTTCACGTGTGACCTTGACCTTGGAGCCAAGGACTTTGCTTTTGCGCGTGACACGTCGTCTTATTGTGGTGAACACTTGTGCCAAGTTATTTGAAAATCCGTCAATGAATGTGAGAGTTATTACCCGGACTCGAAAGCACTTCTTTTTGACCTTTGACCTTTAAGTGGACCTTGACCTTGGAGCCACGGACGACCTGGATTTTGCGCGCGACACGTCATCTTGTTGTGGTAAACACTTGTGACAAGATATTTGAAAATGCGTCCAGGAATGTCAGAGTTATTGACCTGACACGATTGGACGGACGATCGGACGGACGGACGGACGGACTACTATATGCCGCCCTGCGGGGTCATCAAAAAATAAATTAAGATAAGATAATTATTGACTGCATAATGACTAATCATGTTATAAAATCTATCAAAATGTTAAAGCACATATTCATGCAATCCCGGAACGTTAATGCTTAATTACAAAGTCACTTAAGGGTGCCCTCTGCTGAGGTTTTGGATTTTTGCACTTCCGGAAATTTACATTTGTTATATTTCAAAAATTATAATAAAACTGGAAAAAATAATTATACAGTAACAAACTTATGCCCAATAGGGATATTTTAGTGCAAAAAAAATATAAAAAAATTAGATTTTTTTTTTGACCTCACATGTTGTGCCCAAAATTGACAATTTTTAACATAAGCCAAAATGGGGGGTAGGGGTACAAAAGATGGTATTTCTCAAAAACCATTTAAGATATTCACTTAATTTAAACTTTATTACAAAGACATGTGTTAGCATATACATAGACAGGAATAAAAAGTATTTTCCTATTATTTGTTACAGACCTATGCCGTTATATGTCAGAGCTCGTCGAAATCTAAAAAAGCACATTTTTTTCTCAGTTTTTATTGAATATCTTTCTTATATGCACACCGACCCCCAATTTTTATTTTTTTCATTCTGATACTCAGGTCTTGTATATATTGTAGACAAAATATCTCAAAAAGTTATCTGTTCCTTTATCATGAAAAATGTATGGATCACAAATTTAAAAATGCAATTTATAGTAAACTGGGTGGGGTAATGACAAGGGATGTACTAATTTTTCAGATGGTGATAAAAATACCCCAACCCTTAATTTTTCGTCGTAAAGTATGATCTATTACATTAAAAAAGACGGAAAATCGATACCTGTTCTGCAAACCACACTACACACAATTTGCAGCTGATTCAGAATTTAAAACCACACTGTGAGAGTGTATTACTAAAGATTAATTTTGCGAAAAAGTTAATCACCGACCCATCATTATTTTTCCAGAAACTAACTAGTAATATGTTAGTCTTCATAAAAAACAGGGAAATAAAAAATTCTATCTGTTCTGATATTCACCAGAGGGCACCCTTAATATGTTATTATACAGGGAGGCATGTAGTAATCGCACTGTTTGTGCGTCCGTCCGTTCGAAGTCGTGTCTCAAACTACTAAAAGGAATTACGTCAAACTGCAAACAAATGTTTAACACAATGAGAAGGTGTGTCACGCACAAGAATCTTGGCCGTATCTCAAAGGTCACGGTCACATTTGGAGGTCAAATGTCAAAAGATAGTCAAAGAATTCATGTCTCAGCTATTACTTTGAAAGTACTGAAGGGAGTTGCGTCATCTATCACACATCTGTTCATCATATTGAGAAGGTGTGTCGCGCGTAAGACTCATGACCGTGTCTTAAAGGTCAAGGTCACACTTGGAGGCCAAATGTCAGGAAACCGTAAACAAATAATGTATCAGCCATTACTTGGAAACTACTGAAGTGAGCTTTGACAAACTTCACACAAATGTTCATCACATTGAGAAGGTGTGTCGCGTGCAAGAATCATGTCAGGGTCTCAACGGTAAAGGTCACAGTTGAAGTTCAAATGTCAAACAATCTTTGAAAAAATCATGTCTCAGTCATTACTTCAGCCAAATGCTCATACAATTGAGAAGGTGTGTCGAGCGTAAGAATCCTGTCAGTGCCTTAAAAGTCAAGGTGACAGTTGGAGATCAAAGGTCATTTTTGTGATGTCAACCTTTAGTCCAAAACTACTGAAGGAAATTAATGCGTCAAACTTCTCACAATGTTCATCACAATGAGAAGGTGTATCTTGTGCCAGAATCATGAAGGTTTGCAGTGGGGCCATCCGTGTTCCATATACACATTTCTTGTTTATAATATAAATGCTTCTTTATATTTGTTAGTATAACTACCCACAAAAATAAATAATGCTTGCTTAATATCATTCTGATAGTATGGTTTGAACAAAATATCTATGGCACACATGTGTGACCCAACTTCGATAGAAAATTAAATAAATAATCAGGTCCCGGAAAGTAAATGTTAAATAACAAAGTTATAACAAATTATTTTCATTTGTTTTAAAAATAACCCTAAACCTAACTTCTGCGCTTATATAAATCAATTTTAGTTTTAAAAATACACATTTTTGTCCGCTAGACCATTCTACATTAATATATACTAATTTTAATTATAGGAACATGATAGTTTATGAAAAAAAGTATTATGAGTAAGACTGGTTCAAAATTCATGTCTATTTTTAGGCGGTCCTTAAAAGTAAGCCATTAATTACAAAGTAATTTTTTAACATAATTTGATAAAACAAATAATACATATTTATGTCCGCTAGACCATTCTACATTAATATATACTAATTTTAATTATAGGAACACGATAGTTTATAAAAAATAATATTATGAGTAAGACTGGTCCACATATGATAATCACTTTTGATAACACGTCCCGGAAAGATATTGCTACATTAGAAGTCAAAATAAAAAATAAATACATTTGTTTTGTGTGTACACTTAGATCAATTCATACCGTACACAAGCACACCCTATATTTTAACTATTTTTAAAATCGTCCCGACTTCTAGTACCCACCATTAGAGAAGTATGGCGGTAAATTTGGATTCAGAGATAGGTGAAAATTATGGAAATGTGGTGTTTATTAAAAACTATTTCACTGTTTCATACAAAGCCGCACTAGTCTGTCCTATTGAGAGGGGAATTATCAGTGTGTGTGGTTTGTTTTGCATGTGTCCGGATGTAGTGAAGTTCAATTGTCGTCAAAAACTATTCCCCGTTTGTTTTATTTTCATTTATACTGGCTTCCTGTGATATCATTATCAAGGCTAAGGGTTTTATGATATCACGATAGTATCAATTGCCATTGTCATCTCTGCTAAAAAGCATATGATAGTTATTTTGTAGATGTGATGTCTTCAGGTATACTGATGTCCGACCAGTTTTCGGCGCCTAACAGTTTTCGTGATATTTATTTTAAACACATGTTTTTAATTTTAGCGATACTTTTCATTCCGGATGTACATTTTTGTTGATAGACATGTTCATCTGAATGGTAAAGATAAAAACAGACACATTGCATCCTAAAATAATGGTATAGTCTGTTTGCACTGATGTATCAATTAATCACAAACATAAGTTTTATTACAAAATGGATCAATTCAATGGGAAGCAACCTGTAAATAATTAATGCAGGGGAGTAAGCAAACTGTACTAACTTTGTTTCATAAAATGTTATGGATGAAAAAAGAATTAAATATAAACGAATTGTCATTGTTTTGATGATATTAATAAGATTGCGAAAACTATTCGGATTGGTGTTACAGAATCTGCATTTTACACCTTACTTATATAAAGTTACGTTCTAGTGGGGTTTCCCGAAATCGACTTAAATGTCATCTTATACTGCGTACATATTAAAGGCTAAGCCTTCGTATGGTGGTTTTAAATGAAAATCGTACATATATTTTAAATATTATTTCATTAAAAGTCTGTAAATGTGCCGAAAACTGCTTGGACACCAGTATATAATAAAATAATTGAAAAAAAAAGTGGCTTATCATATAAAAAAAAAGTAGCTTATCCAAAACATGCATTAACTGGAAAAAAGTCATTATCTTACAATTTCATCAGACCTAGTCTCCATAAATGCAGTTTCCATTATCTTGACTGTTATAATGTTCATTAATTTTTATTCGGATGAATCAGACTGTCATGCATTAATGTAAAATTTCTATTTCAGCCCATAACTCAAATTTGATACGGTTGGTAAATGGTAGAAGCGCTAGTCAGGGCCGAGTAGAAGTATTTCACAACAATACATGGGGAACTGTTTGTGATGACAAGTTTGACGACAATGCCGCGACTGTGGTGTGTCACATGCTGGGATTTAATGGGTAAACTTAAACTAAAATAATATGTGTGGTTCCCGTTACATTGGGAAAAAAAATGATTTTTTTGTTTGGAGTGGTTTTTGAACAGATAAAAACAAAGAGTTGACTGCAAACTGGCCTCGCGTGTCACCTTTTACTTCTTCCATAATGCTAGTGTTCATAAATGAACATAATTGTATAATGTCATCAAACTGCCAACATTTCTGACACAGACCAAAGGAGGACGCCATCATGGATTAGCATCGTCAAAATGATTTTCTACAGTTTATTGATGATCATTGAAAGTTTCTCCGTAATGGTATTAACATTACCGGAGTTGCGTCCCTTTCTACGATGATTTGCCCCACATACTTTAATACTTTTTACTGCAAAAAGGAGAGAGAAAAATTAGGGTTGACGAAAACGGCCCAAACATCTAGGATCAGTCGGGTAACCGGAACCACACATATTATTTTATTTGGTCTTCCTGAACTTAAATGTAAAGGGACATGCAGCAATCTTGTATTAATCAAGCATTACAATAAGAGCCATCGGCGTAGCTACTATCTGGCCCGGGCCTATACACCAATTTAAAAGATGAAAAAAAGTAAAAGTAAAAAAATGCCCTAAAATCTGAAGCCGGAGGGCATGTTGGGTTAGGGGTCAACTTCTTTTCTTAATTTACTTTACAGTATAGGTAATTCAAATTTGTCAAATGTTAATCCTCAAATTTGTATACATTTTTTTTTTTAAATATCACACAAGTTCTGTCAGAACGCACCATTACATAGCAAAATTAAAAAGAAAACACGCAGGGGGAGCATGCCCAAAGACTCCCTGGTTTGTCGGGCCTATATCAGCTACTCCCCTGAGTGCATCAATTTATTAATCCATTTTGACTTATATCTGCTTGCATATAATGAAATAAAATTGCGAGTTTTCAAATTTTATTATTCTACTATAGGTATATATATATTATTGGTGCAATATAATCAACAGTTAGTAATATGCAAAAACAGTTTGGTTTGAACTATTGTAATAATTAATAATAATGACTGCAAAAATACAAGATATGTAAAAAAAAGAACAAAAAAAAAAAGGGACGCCACAACTTTAATAATAATACAAGATTGACGTGTGGTATAAATATGTATTATTGATAGTTTGTTATTACATATAAATATTAAACCATTGCTTTTTGACATAGTGACATTCCCTAACTACTGTTTATTTTGTACATCTTAGATCTGTCTTTGCTGCTCGTCACCGAGCCTACTTTGGCGCTGGTTCAGGTACGATCTGGTTAGACGAAGTGATTTGTAACGGGAACGAGAGTAGTCTGATCAGCTGTAACACTGCCGCCTGGGGTCAGTCCAACTGCGAACATACTGAAGACGTCGGCGTCGACTGTCAACCACGTAAGTTTGATATAAGATAATTTAAGAATGCATTGTTGGCTGTTTAGTCTGCTTTATGGAATCTTTTTTTTTCTTACCATGTTCAAACTGTCTAAACGACTTGTTTTTATTTTTTATTTTTATACGCCCGTTTGAAAAACTATGCCCGTTTGAAAACACCCATTTGAAAAACTACGCCCGTTTGAAAAACGAGACGTATTACGGTATGCAGTTGTCCGTCCGTACGTACGTCCGTAAACAATTCGCATTCCGCACGATAACTGCAAACGTATGAGACCCATCTTAATGAAACTTCATAGGTAGAGGAAGATTCCTATTGATTTTGGGTCAGTAAATCAAAGGTCAAGGTCACAGAGACCTTATAAGAAAATATGCATTCCGGACGATAACTGCGAAAGCATAAAACCTACAATCATGAAACTTCACAGATACATTTCCCCGGGTAAGAGGAGGTGTCTTATTGATTTTGGGGTCAGTATGTCAAAGGTCAAGTTCACAGTGACCTTATATGTAAATATGCATTCCGGACGATAACTTCGAAACCATAAAACCTACATTCATGATACTTCAAAGGTACATTTCCCAAGGGCAGAGGAGGATCTCTATTGTTTTGGGGGTCAGTAGGACAAAGGTCAAGCCTACAGTGACCTTATATGGAAATAAATATGTATCCTGGATAACAACTTTGAGACCATAACACCTACACTCATGAAACTTCATAGGTACATTGTCCTGGAGAGAGGATGATTCGTATTGTTTCTGGGGTCAGTAGGTCAACGGTCAAGTCACAGTGATTTTATATGGTAATATGCATTCCGGAAACAAACTTTGAAACTATAACACCTGCCCTGGGTTAAACGATCGAGAAGGCGTCCCATTCCTCACAACAAAGAGGGAATGTAAAATAACCATATATGTATTTATTTGATAATACACTCAGTATATGGCAACACTTGCTATTTTTTGAATTTCTAGAGTGGAATTGAAGTCCTCGTTCAAAATGTGTTAGAGCAAATTGTATGCAACTGTTTATCGCCATATGTTAGCGTTTGGGACAAAGAGACTTGGGTACTAACAGAAAACAAAATGTGGATTTAAACACACAAAAAAAAAGCCGACTAAAAATAATCGAAAAATAATCGAAAGCAGAAAATGTTGCGTTTACATGTATTGAGTATCGCATGTATCGCTTCGATATTTTACAAGGCCGGTCTGCATTTATCGCGACTGGCTAGACTCTCTCTTGATTTACACAGTCTACGACAAACATGTATACTATAGAACAAAACGGTAGCAAACGAAAAACCCTGGGGGTGGGAAAAAAACCGTGGCTAGTGTACTGAGTGGGCATGTCGCTACCACGAGACAGTAAATATGTTTGAAACCTCATCTTTGGCCAGACACCCGGAACCCTCCATTTAAACTTGTATGCAAGTTATTATTGAATTCAAATTAGGGGGAATAAGCTAGTCAGGAAATTTGATTAAGTCAATCGCTGTTAAAAGAGTTACACCCCCTACTACTTTTTTAGCCTATAACAACACTATGGCATATTTTACAAACAGTGATCGCGACGATTACACTTTATGGACTTTTCAACAAATTTGCGAATCACTATCATTCTTATTAGACAACATTTCTGTCAGGTTTGGACATTTATAGGCAAACCAATGCATTCCTATGAGTAATAACTGTGCACCCCTAGCTACACCTGTCATCTACGCTTTTAATAACACCTCACGCTATCTGGATAATATACGTTATTTGGATACTCCTTTCTTTTCGCCTATGGTCTCAATAAAGCAATTGAAAACGGAGTAGTAATAACTAAATTTATGATAAGAGAGATGATTTTGATAACGATATTGTGAATTATTCACATTTAGATAGGGATATCCCACTACTGTTTCTTATGGCGTGTATATTTCTCAGTTAATTCGTTTTGCCAGAGCTTATAGCCGTGTTGAGGACTTCAACCTTCGTATCTTAACATTACTGAAAAACTCATCCAACAGGGTTACCGTTACCATAAATTACGTAAGACTTTTTCAAAGTTTTATTATCGTAACACTGATCTGCTCGACAAATATAATAGTAATATTAAAACACGTCTGCGACAAGGTTTATCAAAACCCGTTTTTATGGAGATGTGATTTACAAACTTAGGAAGATTGTCATGAGTTATTTATTAAGATTATTAGAAAATGTATAAACAGAGGTTACGACCGAAGTATTCTGCGGCGCACTACATGCTTAGTTGTGGACCCTTCTACAGTTTGCAATTATGCTTTCCTCTTTGATTGTGCAACGACCGGACGGGCAATGGACTCTATGACAACGTGTTCCTAAATCTTTTAAGGCGGGAACCGTTTGATGTTTGTCCTTCACTCCGTTTTGTCGTGACCTTTACGGTTTTCCCCTTGATGCTCTGACTTCAGACAATTCATCGAGTACATATGAAATTAGCTTCTTAGGTTTAACTTATTTTTTCATATATTATATACATGAACATTTCTGTGTTTGTTCTTATTACACATATCTAAGCTTTCTCAAATGTAAGGCGTTAACTCGGCTGGGATTATTTTTATTTACACTGTCCTGTTGTTTAGGGATGATGACAGGGTAAGAGTGAGGTTTGGTGCACCCTTGAACCGGTTTAAACTCTCCGGTGATCCCTTTTGCCACTGACCGTATCAAGGCGGTACCACTCTTGGCAACCCATATAAGCCCTACTTCTGGTCATTTTGCCAGTTTAGAAATAATGACCTGTAACTAATCCAAGGTTCGTATAAACGTAAGTATCACCACATGGGGGATTTCCAGCAGGCAATGCTGCAGATGATGTTTATTGCTGGATCACGATGAATCTCATATTATCAGACTTTCACATTCCACAACAGAAGCAAGATGTTTACAAGGAATGATACACAAAGATGATTTAAAATGTTTTTTTTGAAAATAAACTCTAATCACTTTACAATTTATGTTTTTATGAATTTGATTTTCCTAACATTTCATTACTTAGTAGAAGTATTTATTTAAAGTCCAATATATGCAATTTCACACACTTAATATACAATTAATAGTCATGGCAGAATGCATATAATGTAATTAATTACATTTTTTATATGCCCGTTTGAAAAATGGAAGGTACTATGGTACGAGGTTGTCCGTCCGAACGTCTGTACGTCCGTCCGTAAATAATTTGCATTACGCACGACAGTAACATTATATGGAAATATGGCATTCTGGATGATAACTTCAAAACTATAATACCTACACTCATGAAACTTCATACTAGGTACATAGCCCGAGGTAAGCGGAGAATCTCTATTTGTTTTAGGGGTCAGTAGGTCAAAGGTCAAGGTCACAGTGACTTTATATAGAAATATGGCATTCTAGATGATAATTTCAAAACCATACCACCTACACTCATGAAACTTCATAGGTACATTTCCCTAGGTGAGAGGAGGAATCCTATTGCTTTTTAGAGCCAGTAGATCAAAGGTCAAGCTCACCATGACCTTTTATGGACATATTCATTCCAGACAATAGCCTCGAAATCATAAACACCTACCCTCATGAAATTTCATGGATACCTTGCCCTAGTGAGAGGAGAATCCCTATTGTTTTTGGGGTCATTATGTCAAAGGTCAAGGTCACCATGACCTTTTATGGAAATACGCATTATTGACGATAACTTCGAAACCGTAACACCCAAACTTATGAAACTTCATAAGTATACTTGCCCTAGGTAAGAGGAAGAACACTATTGCTTTTGGGGTCAGTAGGTCAAAGGTCAATGCCACCATTATGGAATACTGATTTCGGACGATAACTACAAAAATATAACACCTACAATCATAAAACGTCATTGGTACATTTCTATAGGTTTGTGGAGGATCCCTTTTGTTTTACGGTCAGTAGGCTGATAACTTTGAAGTGATAACACCTACACTCATGAAACTTCATTGATACATTGCCCTAGGTGAGAAGAACAGGAACCTTATTGTTTTGGGGTAGCTAGGTAAAAGGTCAGTGTCACCATGATCTTATAAGAAAATTCACATTTTGTTAAATAACTTCATAATATTCGCACTCATGAAACTTCCCAAGCGCATTTTGTCCTTGTTGAAAAGAAGAACCTTATTGTTTTGGTGTCAGAAGGTTAAAGGACAAGGTTACCAAGCCGTCTTAAAGTATAATACACGCATTTTTAAAACAGTTTTGCTAGAAGTTCAAAGGTCAAGGTCATAATAACCTTTAACGTAAACTAACATAATACCGTTAAGGTAACGGGCGTATAATACCCCGTTAGGCGGCGCTCTTGTTTCGCTCGAAATGGTACCTAATTCCTAGTCCACATTCTGATTGTAATAAGCACTTTGTGTTGTTGCATCCGTATACATACTATAATCTGCCACAGGAATCTAAGATAATTATTAAAGGTATACACTTCATATTTTTAACATATGTAAATTGTTATTCAGTCCAAACAAACTGATGAACAGTAAAACCAAATTCTTGATTTCCAAACTGATTGATACATTCTATTTATTAGATATTTCTAAATAAACCAAGCATAATAAATTGAGACAAAAACACACTTTGTGTAAATGGCAAGGCTCGCCCTAAATGGGCGAAGAGAAGCCATTAATATGCTTTACGCTAGTATGTCGTTGGATAGGTTGGCTGTGCACTAGAATTTCTCTAGAATGCCAATTCACTGGATGAGTGTGCAAATACACAAACCGAACGTGTAAATGATCTCCCGCGTAGCGGCAGGTCTAAATCTCAGATGCTTAGACAGTCTTTATTTGTTAGAACGGAGTCAATTAAACCTGCAGCAAACACGGCCAGGACAACTGTAGGAAGACAGGGTAAAGTGTCCACATGTTTTTAATTCAAAATTAAGTTGTTTTAGTCGTTTATGAACTCAAAACAAATGTGTGAATTCTAGTCATAAGCATTATTTATAGGTAACTACGGAATATCTGTTTAATTTCAGAAAAGCTGTTTATCGTGTTATAATAAGTAAAGCACTTAAACATACACGATTGAAATCCCGGTGATCAGATAGGTTAAAAATATTGAAAACTGTATATTTTGTACACGTATTTTTACCGCCTATGTGAAAGTGGGATATAAGTGTTTAAATGCATAACATAGTTATGGCACTTGTCTGAGTTCCTTCTGTGACGGTAAATACACGTGTAGCGATTCATTGAATTCCTTTTATCTGTTTCAGAGTTCAAATTTAGCTTTACTGTATTATGTTAACCAACGCACACAGACACGTTGACACCGGGGTGCTTAGAATTGTCAATAGCTTGCCTTTTCTTCGATTTTTTTTTCATTTAGATTATAAACATTTTCTACATGGTTTACTAGTTCTAACCATTAAATGTTACACTTGATATAGATGCCGCCATATTGCTGTTTAGCTCGATTTTTCGATAAATATATAGAGGGAGGCAATATTTGTGAATATATACTGAAAGGAAAAAGAAACGCATAACATTCTTTGAGTATACATTTTACTTACATGGTATTCCAAATGCATTGAAAACGTATTCCATTATGTATCTTCATGATGTTGTCTGTGTAATACGTAGATCAATAAAACGGATTTCGGTTTCATTCGTGTTGTAACATACATACATATGCCATGTATGTGTGAAAAAATAATTTCTCTGATCGGATACAGCTATATTTTCGACATTGTTCGTACTCTTGTCTTCTATTGAATGACCATGATGAATATGATTGTCTGCTGCTATAACCTCCGACTGTAAGATCTGTTTTCTATCATCTAGTGTGGGCTTTTTATCTTTTCACCAGGAGTCAACATATCCTTTTCCTTTCCATAACTTGCAGACTGAGTTGAGTACGGTCTATTTCCGTCCTGTTCTGATGTGAATTGTCCTTTGCTTCGCGGTCCTCCAGATATGTTTAACAGGTGATATGCTTCTTTCCAGATGTTACATGTTTGAGGATACTTATATCGCATTTTAGACGAATACGGAACACTACGATAAATAAACCTTCGCCGACAGTTGTACTGATGTTTGCTTATGCTCGGAACCGTTATAATATGGAATACGTATACGATGCTTTATTGAAATTAAAAACTAGCAATCTGTCGTCAATTGATATCTAAATGCGGTAAAAATAAGTAATCGGTAGAACCAATGGATGCTCGCCGAATAAAGGTACACACGTGAAATACAATCGGATGAAAAACCGTAGGAGGGGTTGAGCGGATATGTTTTGTATTTGAACATTAACTCCGCAAAAATCTACAATTTGAACGTCCTGACAATATGCGTTCCTTGACAAAGTTTCATGAAAATCAGATGAACATGTAGGAGGAATTGGGCGAAAACGCTTTACATTTGAAAATTTCAAAGTCCAATAACTTTGCCAAATCTTTCAACTGAAACGGCCTGATAGTATGTGCTATTAGACATCATAGTAATACTTCCTATAAAGCTTCATGAAAATCAGATGAAAATTGTAGGAGTTCATCGGACACGATTTTAATTTGAAAAACCTCGAGGAAAAAAACGCATTAAACCGGAACGTCCAAATAAGTGTAAGCTACTAGAAATCATACTTACACATCCTATGAAAAGTCATGAAAATCGGATGAAAAACGTAAGTGTTGAGAGGACAAGCTTTAGATTCGAAGTCCCGTAACTCCGCAAACAATTATACAAACATCCTGAAAATATGTGCTACTAGACATCATACTAATACTTTCTGTGAAGTTTCATAAACATCGGGTGAAAAGTAGCAGGAGAAAACGTAAACAATTAAGAAAAATGGCCGTAACTCCTGTATTATATGGCCGATATTAATGTCGAATCGATATGCACATATTGACATCGTGCGTAAGGATCCTGTAAAATTTCAAACCAATCGGTTGACAACTGTGGGAGGAGATAGACAGAAGATATTTTACGTAATATTTAACGAAAACTCCGGTAATACAAGGTTGATGTTGATGCTGTATCAATCTGCACATCTAAACACCATATGTAAGCATCCTGAAACGGTTTTGAAACACTCGGTTAAAAAGTAGGGGAGGAAATAGACACACAAGATATTTTAGCGTACAATTTAACGCAAAAAGGGCCGTAACTTTGGTAATATGAGGTCGATTTTGACGTTGAGTCGATTTGACATCCTAGGTAAGCATCCTGTAAAGTTTCCAAACAATCGATTGAAAACTGTGGGAGAAGTTAGATGCGCAGTCCTTTCGGGACGAACGGACACTGAAACATCCACTCGGATGATACCGTAAGTGGAGTAACTGTATTCTGTGAATGTTACTCTTCCTGTTGGACTTATAAGGTTTTTCACCCTTTGTTTAAGGTCAAAGAAATGACCACTTAAACAGAAATAGCCTTAAAATGAAGACATATTCCTTATTACTCACTTTTGTAGCTTAACTAATGTTCTTACAAAACAATATGTGCTACTAGACATAATACTAATACTTTCTGTGAAGTTTCACTTTAATTTGTAGTCGTAATAGTAGTTAAACATGATGTTAACATACTTTTAATATCAAGATTTTAGAATTAGGAACATTGAAAGCTGCACTAATTCGAAGTATTTAACAAAATCCTATGCACCTAGTTGTATAAGTGTTATTTTGCAGTTCAGCCTTAAAATACATAAAACAATGACAGTATAATTGACTTATTCCTGAGTTTCTTCCTGGCCGAGGAGTTAACGACGTTGCGTTGTAAACCTTCTCGCCTCTCACCACTGCGGGTTCGAATCACATTGGGAACTCGACTTGTAAGTGAGGAAGTGTCGATTCTTACGGATGTCTGGAGTACTGGTTCTACCCAGAGGGTGGCCCGCCTCCACCACAAACAAATTCGAGCTTCATATATAAACTTACATGTGTGAAAATGATGTAAAACACCATACAGCAAATGACTTATTCCTAGGTGGGTACTTGAATTCCTTTGTTTTAAGCCACACCCAACCCAACCGAAGGTAGTGAACGTTTTGCGCAGACAGACAGACGGACATGGACTATTCGGTGGTTGGGGCATAACAACTTGAGTATATATAGATTAAGGACAATATGTTTTGTCTGTCTTTAAAAACATTGCGCATGATTGTTATGTAGGCCATTTTGTTACAATATTGCATGTATTTTATACATTTTTTCATGGCTTACCTTAGGCTTCTTTATCAAAAACACATTCAGCAACATGTTTGTAATGTTTGTTTTAAGTCCATGAAAACGCTGTTACAGCATGCATTAGCAAATAATCAATTCATACAACTAAAATGGTCTAAACTGATCATTTTCCTAGCCCTTAAACAGTGCTTACCGCATGCCAAATGACACGCCCTCCGCCGAACCATAGCATTATGCTACACGTTGTTTGTTTGAATGGTGTTTTACTTAATCTTTAGCATATACTAGGCCATATATACTATCTTGTTGTAGAGGCAGACCACCAATCTTTCTTAGGTAGAACCAGCACTGTATACATTTATCTGTCGCTCCGACAGCATTCAACCTTCTTTACACTTGCATAAACGTCTAGGAAAACACAGTCCTATAATCAAAGTTATCATCAATGTATTAGAGAAGCACACTACAATGTTCTGATGTTGGTATTACATTTGCAATTGTACAGGAATGATTCTTGGCTGTCAATTCAGATGATCCAGATTCGTACCATTTCACTACTTAATTAACTATATGTATTGCACATGATTTTAGACACGGAATAAATTATAAGACAATACAGACACATGTAAGCCTTAATAACCGCAGTTATTATTAAACCATGAAATACGACAGTACTTCTAAACCTCAGTCTGGCAAATTAAGTACTAGTACTTCGAAATATCAAGCATCTAATGATATTGATCCTAAATCCTTATCTCAAATTACTTGCAATTATTGCAAGAGGAAAAGTCACCTCATGTCTGAGTGCTTCACTTTGAAAAGGAGACTTATGAATCATTCATGTTTGAAGGTTCTATATCACTTATTGGTGATTCAAACAACTCTAACCCTATTACGATACTACGAGACACAGTAGCTTCTCAATATCTTATATTAGCAGGTAACCTGCCTTTTTATGAGAATACTTATTCTGGTACTAGTGTCCTTGTTCAGGGGAAAGAGTTCGGTTATTTGACTGTCCCTCTCCATAATAAATATGTGTCATCGGATTTGGTTACTGGACCTGCGGCTGTGGAAATAAGATCTTTTTTACCATTTGAAGGTGTCCGATTATTACTAGACAATGACCTAGCTGGAGATAAGGTCGTGGTTAATCCACTTGCATCTGACAAGACTTCTTCGGATCAATCTCCTGATCCCGTTGAACAGGAAATTGACTTGTATCCGGCTTGTGGCGTTACTCGAGCTTTGGCAAAAACAGCCATTGAAAATGATTTTTGTTTTGACAATGATTTGGCTGATACTTTTATAGGTCAAACTTATAATACAGAGGTTAACAAATCTCATGATATTAGCCCATCTGAATCCCAGACGGACTACAGTGAAAATAATATTCACTCACTTATCTGATTATTCTCCTTCTATTAATTTGAATGACAAAGATGATGACAAACTATCAAAATCACAATTTAGATTTCTAGCTTATTTGATTAGGCTGTTAGTGAAGATTAAGCTTCACACGTCCCAGTGTGTTATTACTAAACATGGGATCCTGGTGAGATAATGGTGACTGCCTTTTGTCCCTGATGATGATGAATGGAATGTCAATTACCAAATTGTGGTTCCTAGTTCATATCTATCGTCTGTATATTTTAAAGTTTTGCACATAAAACACATATGACTGGTCACATAGACATAATAAGACATATCCCAAGATTGTGTGTCATTTTGTATCGGCCAAACATCAAAAACGATGTGTCACAATACTCTAGGTCTTGTCATACATGTCAAATGGTAAGAAAATCCAATCAGAAGATTCTAAAGCGCATCTTAAACCTATTCCAGCATTTGAAGAAGACAAAGTCTGGAGAGTTTTTTTTCAAAGCACCTTGGCTCTCGGGATTATAGGCCGAAGGCTTAAACTGCTGAATGCCTAAATCATCCATGACCTGTTGAATTGTTTACCCTTGATCAGACTGAACATATTTTGGAAGGCCAACTAATGTCAAAAGGGGCCAACGCAGTTTATTCTACTGAAAGATTCGTCAAATGCTGGAATAAGTTGAAGATGGGCTAGGATTGAATTAGGAATTACAACTTGATCATCAGCAGGGACATCAGGTGGTGTTTCATCAGTATCTCTTATTTAGTGAAAAAACAAATTGGGACTTGTGAAGATACATCTTCATTAACAGCCCTATCGAATAAGCTAGAAATCTCCGGATGTATATGCTTTTCGCCTATAAGGTTTGATCTTGTTAATTTGTCATTTAATCTAATAGAAGGGAGAATCATCAGGTAAGTGAACATTAGTATCTGACAAGCCTTCTTTGGATCAATCTCCTGATCCCGTTGATCAGGAAATACGGTATCTGGATGACATACTGAACATTGACAAGCCTTTCTTTCCAACTATGGTTGATAATATTCATCCTAAAGAACTACGGCTTAATAAAGAAAATATATCTGATAATAAGGCTTCTTTTCTTGATTTAGATCTCTCGATTGAAAATGGTAAAATAATTAGCAAAATCTATGACAAGAGAGATGATTTTAATTTTGACATTGTTAATTATCCCCACTTGGATTGGGATGTTCCCCGAGCAACTTCTTATGGGGTGTATCTGTCTCAACGTATTCGTTTTTCTAGAGCTTATACTCGAGAGGGGACTTTAATATTCGTAATCTTTGTATAACTAAAAAGTTACTCAATCAGGGTTACCGTTACCATAAACTTCGTAAAACCTTTGCAAAATGTTATTATCGTAACCCTGATCTTCTTTCCAAATATAAATGTAATTTAAGGACTCTTCTGCGACAAGGACTATCACAACCTGACTTCTATGGTGATGTGATTTATAAACTTCGTAAGAATCTTGGTCATGATCACTTTCATACTATCTTTGTTAAACTTGTTAAAAAGTTTATCAAAAGAGGTTATGACCCTATCATTTTGCAACGTACTGCATTCTTGGTGGTGGACCCTTTTACAGTACGCCACTATACTTTCCTCTTTAATTGTACGATGACCGGACAGGCTGTGGGCCCTATGATGACGCCTACCTAAAGCCTATTGGGACGGTGACGTTTGATGTTTGTCCATGATCTTTCTTTTCGAGCCCTTAATGGTGTATTCCCTTACTGCTCTGGCTTCTGCCAAGTCAATGAGTACCTTCATTGTGGCTTTCTACACGAGCATATTTGTGTTTTACTTATATCGCCTATTGATGCTGCCTTGTTGGTTAGAGATTAGATTATGGCGGGGATTTCTTTATTTACACTGTCCTGTTTTAATGGGATGACAGTAGGGTAAGTGTGAGGTTTGGTGCACCCTAGAACCGGTTTAAACCCCCAGTGGCATACTTTGCCACTGACCGTTCCAAGGCGGTAGCCCTATTGTCAACCCTTTTATGTTTGTGATGTCGTTTACTTTTATTATTACTTTTGCCTTCTTGTTTGTCTGTTTCCATGTTTGTTTCTGTGTTTTGTGGTTGACTGTCCTCCTTGAATGCTACTTTCCCTGTCCGATCTTTTTATATTTATTTTGTATCAAGCTTGGAAAAACAAAACCATTGAGAATGATGTTTACTCTGACAATGATTTGGCTAATATATTGATATTAGCCCATCTGAATCCGAAAATAATATTCACTTATCTGATCATTCTCCTTCTATTAGGCAAAGATCATGACAAACTACCATCGTGACGAATAATTATTTGGTTTAATTTTAAAGGTGGTAATGGTTGCAAAAAGTGGTGTTTCTTAGTAAAAAATAATTATATTCTGGATTTTATAAGATATAATGATATATATGGTTAACAAAATAACTATGTTAAAATATGTCACTAAATCGTTGGAAGAAGAACATAAACATGCATCGTATAGCAGAGTTAATAGCGATATCCGAATGAATCAGCTTGGATGTAATAAATTAAGAAAGTATATATTGTTTAAACATAAATTCGATATAATACCTTACTGTGACCTCTTTCCTCCACCTAAGCATAGATAATATTTTTCAAAGTTGAGGTGTGGAGTATCCTGATTAAGAATTAAAATGTGTTTTAACTGAAAGAAGTAGAGCAAATTGTATGCAACTGTTTATCGCCATATGTTAGCGTTTGGGACAAAGAGATTTGGGTACTATGTTGATTTGAACACACAAAATATCAGCAGACTAAACATAATCGAATAAATGTTGCGTTTACATGTATTGAGTATATATAGGGTAAGGATATTTGTGTCAACATTCTATATTAGCAACTAGATATTGGACACGTGGATTAAAACCTATTTGGATATAATCCATTTTCCGCATCTCATACAAGTATTTGCTCGTGTCGTCATACCATGATAACGCCGGTGTTTGTCCGTCCGTGTACGCGTCATGTTAACACTGTCGGACTCTGTAAACATATGGTATGATTTCGAACATAATTCACATTATCATCACCGTGTCCATCCAGTGTACGCCATATTTAATGTGTTGGAGGAGTGTACGGTTTGAGCATTATGTTCGGCTTATTGGAGCAAATCAAGAGGATAAACGATGATGACCGATACACTGATTGCAAATAATTGTATTCCCAGATTAAAACTATTTTTCTTTGACAGAAATGTTATTGAATATTTATAATAAGAATCAAACATGAAATGAATGATCTCATGATCTTCACTATCATGGATATTACTGAACTCCGTCCTCCTTTAAGCAAAAATATTATTTCGAATCCAACCTGCAGATATATACTGAAAATTGAGAATATCTTAAGAAACTATGTTAATTGCATCAAAGAAATTAGATATTGATTGTCACCTGAGCAAAAGCACGCTTTGTTGTTTTAGCCCTGAACGCTTTGTTGGGCTCACAGGAACACTTGAGTGTACACTTGGTTGGATGAGTTCAATGGATAATGACATTACATTATTCAATAAGTGTAACAAAACACGTTTGCGCTTTGTAAAATGTTTGTACTGGTATTCAAAGCAGAGTTTGTATGACTATCCATGCTGAAAATTTGTATACATCATGTACATGATATTTTAACCCATGGTTATGTTCATGTAGTTGTGTCACAATTTTCATCCCTAAATGTACCTCGATGGAACTTATAACACCCTTGAGTCGGAAAAAAGGATGCCCATTGTTATATATTGAAGGTGGTATTCTTTAACTCCTGACCATCAATATCAAACCATTTAATATAACATTGAACCAATTATCAGACATATTGTTATACATTTGAGCCGATGTCCAGTCACAAAATATTCTTCGAATGTAACCACGCATATCATTTGAGCTTCGTTTTCAAAATGAACAATTCGTGAATGTATATCACCCTTCTCTTCGGAAGATATGCACTTATCATTGATACCACTAGTAGGTTCCATTCATAAAATACTCACACCACTACAATGTAAAACCAAAATGAGGACTATTGCAGACCAATATAAGTCCCTTCAACCAAAGGGGTTCGGCACGGTGTTGGGATGGTGTTCAAATGGTTTGGTATAGAGTCCTAAAGCCCCAAATATCTAAAACCCATGTTACTAAGCATAAATATTGACAAGGGGTCCGGCTTCCAAAATGCCAGTCAGTGAAGAGAACATGTGTAACTGGCCAGAAAATAAAGGATTAACATGGTAATCTATTCACATAGAGATCCATTTCAAGCAATAGCACATGTGTATCTAAAAACCATATTCATTTGTTCATAACATGTTCATAACCACCGAAACGACTAACTTACACCAAGGAGTTACCTGATTGGTTCGTCGTCTGATCCCAATCAATCAGGTAACTCCTTACGTCCACGGTTAGACTTCGACCACGTGACAATTCAAAAACAAGATGGCAGCGTACTTGGATTTATATTTGTGAAAATAGAAACAAAAGTATCACTGAAGACCGTTTGGACATTCACAGTCGAAGCACAACGGTTTGTGAAACAGTTAATGTTTGTCTTAAATCGGCTGTTGAGTTTTTGACTGCACCGTTAGCGGGAAGCTCGTTTTAGTGAGGTAGGGTGGTATTACGCGATCTCTTCCTACTTAGATATTTTGTTAAGTGTGTACTGAATACCGCCTTAAACGACCTGAATAATGCTTACCAAAGTGGGGTTTAAGCCTCCCATATGCTATCGGAGACCGGATACATAGGTTCAGCGCACCACGCAGATGTTACCATATTTTTCAAGACCAGATTTATGAACGCAGTATCTCAGTCCGACGATTTGTCTAGATTTTTACGACGCTTGTAATTTTTGTATTTGAAATCAAGCTTCGCAGATGATCAAGACTATTATTGCTCAGTCAGTTTTGATCATCTCTGACGCTTGATTGTAAATATATTTAACCATGAAGGTATGAAACCACTATTTATTTTCCCCATATACACCAATGTTAAAGTGTCACATATTAATGATTTGCTGCAAATTCAACTCAAGTATGGATAATGCAGCAGTGTAATGTTCATATAAAAAACTAATTTTCCACTTGAAAAATCACCAGAAAAGGTGGGGTCACAATACATGAAAGAAAGTTTGTTTACTAAACAGGCCAAGGGTACAGTTGTTTTCATTGATTGACTGTCTTCGTTGCTCACAAAGTGTAAGCATAGAGTCGAAATTTCGAAAATGGTCATCAGAGATTCAGTAAAACCTATTAATAGGCTCTTTATACATACAACCACAAAATCGCATAGAAATGGGCAGTTTTCCCCTACTTATAATGCCCATTTCCATCAAAAAAGGAGGGATTACTTTTTATTACAGGAACTACATTCGACTACACCTCGGAGGTTTACATGTAATTGGTGGTGGTAAACCTATAAGAGAAGAAAAAATGTTCAAATGTTTCTTAAATGAGGAATATATGTTGTCATGCACGTATCTCTCATAAGAGAGAAACACGTTCAGATGTTTCTTCAATGATGACTTTGTGTTGTCATTTTCATAACAAGCTTAAAAACACCTACTTCATGCAAATCCAATGTTTATTTGCCGAGATATTGTCTTGTGAATACCAATGACAATAGTCTGAAATCGACAAAAGTCAGAGATATTTATTTTACTTTTTGTCAAACCAAATGTCATTTCTTGTCAATACAACATATAATATAGATCAAATGTTTAGAACAGCCAATTGACATTAAAAAAATATGCTTTCTAGGTACAATTAGGACGATGAATATGCCAATTTAAATGCCAAAATTGATTTTTTAAGCAAATTCTTCAAAATCGGTGGTACTATACCTGATTATAGTAGCGAATACGAGCTCAATAATGCCAAAAATACCTCTAAAATCAAAATTGATACTAGCTGAACGCTACCAAGTCGAGTTTGAATGATAAGGAATAATATTTTACCTTTTACACAAATCTTCATTTATTCACAGTATCCTATTTTAGGGGGATAGGGGAAGATTTAGTGGTTTCATGCCTACCAAACCTTTTGCGATGCAGATTTAATTCATGAGCACTTGTTGAAAACATGCAACCCTACATGTTGATTAAAAAAAACTATTTCAAATGCAAACACTTCACAAACATGTCATTTTAAACAAGAACACAAATTGAAACTCAAAATTACGGCTTTAATAGAAAAAATTGAACTTAAAACGCTCAAAACCTACGTAAAAACTGCCAAACTTATTTCTGAGCTTATTTTACAAATTGTTATTGGTAAAGTGTCCCTAGGTACGAATCTGAGCGAGTCCTAATTACTGCACGTATCTCTTATAGGTATGGAACCACTAATTATTTTCCCCATAGACACCAATGTTAAAGTGTCACATATTAATGATTTGCTGCAAATTCAACTCAAATATGGATAATGCAGCAGTGTAATGTTCAAAAAGAAAACTAATTTTCGACTTGAAAAAGCACTAGAAAAGGTGGGGTCACAAGACATGTAAGAAAGTTATTGTTTGTTTACTAAACAGGCCAAGGGTACAGCTGTTTTCATTGATTGACTGTTTTCGAAGGGTCGAAATTTCGAAAATGTTCATCAGTGATCCAGTAAAACCTATTAATACGCTTCTTATACATGCCACCACAAAATCGAATAGAAATTGGCAGTTTTCCCATACTTATAATACTCATTTCCATCAAAAAAGGAGGGATTACTTTTTATTACAGGAACTACATTCGACTACACCTCGGAGGTTTACATGTAATTAGTGGTGGTAAACCTGAACTAAATAATAACAGGGCTCTATATGACCTTTTAATTTCGTCCCAGATAATAATAAAACAAACTTTATTTTCACGACAGTTTGTTGACCTCATTTTCACTCCCATTTTTACTGCAAAAACAAGACATTATGCAAGACGTTGCGCTGTACGGTTTCCCACTAAACTGCGTGTTCCGGTCCTTTGAGCTTTGAATGATAATGTAAAATCAGTGTCCATGAGGACAAGTAACATTTGCTACATTAAAACAGACATGGTATTATCTATTTTAAACATCATCATAAACATGATTTACATATTATTCGCGTTATAATTTGAAGTGTCAATCATTAGGTTGCACTTCCGGTTTTTGGATATTCTGTAATGCGGCGCTTTTGATTAGTAAAATGCGGCGCTTTTAAAAATCGTCAGTTATATGGCAGAGAATCATGTTGATAGAACAGTATCATATATGAATTTTAAAACTATGTTAATATAATTTATTTATAAGAAAATAAAATATTAATTTAATAATGTCCTTTTTTTAATATTTATTACAATAATTTACATATTCTAGTTCTATTTATTTATAACAAATCTCTTTACAAATACAATTTATTATCAGGGAGTAAGTATACATGTATACTTACTCCCTGTTATAATTTAAAGGATAACTTGGACTGTCCTTATTTTTGTGTCTGGTTCTTCGTGTTTTTCTTAAGGAAAGAAGGTACATGGAATTTAATTTTGCTCAATTCACAACATTGAATACTGAGTTTGCGAGTACACTAACATCGTGTTGGGGAATGAAATAAAAAAAAAATTGATTTTTTGTTTGTTTTAAAATAAATAATACTATTGATTAAAAAGATCTTTATCCATTTATCAGTTCTAAAGTTTTTACAATAATTTTCCTTCCGAAAATTGGTATAATAAAGCAGGGAGTAAGTATACGTATACATAAGTATACTAACTCCCTGAATAAAGCGACAAGCGTCAATCTGGGATGCTGATTCTGAATTTTTTGCATGTATAACTGTAAATTTCCTATGTCTCTTTATACCATTGATGCTGATTGTCCATTTTACACAAAATAATTTACGCCTTGCAGAATCGAGTGTATCTGAGGACATGTTTTGTGAGAATCTTCAACTTGAGAATTATTTGAGAAACTTTATTTGAGAACTGTAATAGTTTGTAACATGTTTTATGAGAATCTTAAATTTGAGAACTGCTGGAGAACTTTATTGGAGAACTGTAATAGTAGTTTGTTGAGACTATTGACCTTGAGTTTAGAAATGTGAGAACATGTATTCAAATAATTGAGAATATGGGATATCTGACCATGATAGTATCATACTGTATCGTTAGCTTGAACTATTTGAGAACTATATGAGAACTTTATTTGAGAACATGACACTATTTGAGAAGTTAATTAGTTTGTTGAGACTATTGGACTTGAGATAAATTTAGAAAAGTGAGAAATATATAACACGAATCATTTCGCCAATAACAATCATACACATTCATACAATCTTTAATCTTAACTATACGAACAGCTCAAAACCGTTTGGTTACTAATGTTTTCGCCATTCAGTACGCAGAACTTTGATTGTTATTTTTACCTATAATTCAACAGAATGATGTATTGGGAACATTTATTAGTGTTTGTTTGAGATATTTAATTATAATTGACATAGATAGTAAAGCAAAAGTAGAAATGGGGTAAAATAGAACGTGACGACATTTAACAGATTGGCCAATCTCTACCCAGAGTCATTGACTCTGTCAACTTCAAAGAAAGTAGGGCGAACGGTTAGGCATTACGAGTACTAACTGTCATGCCCCATCCAACCCCATCTCCAGGAAGCGAAAATAGGGTTGGCTGGGGGTATGAAATAAAAACTTAATTTCGGCTTAAAAGCTTTGCATATAGTAAAATTAAAACATTTAATAGGTATAGTTTTAAACCGGATATCGCATTTTTCAGTGAAAAAATTTGTAAACGTGTTTTATTATCGAAATATCCGTTATAAAAGCCTGCTAATATAAGCGTTCTCATCGCTTAATGGAATTAAGATGAGACTACGTAATGTCACGTGATTATTCAAAAAAGTTATGACGATGTTTATATTAAATCCTTTTGCGTGATCCG